>JAFNEN010003996.1:0-17375 GCA_019343175.1 Oedothorax gibbosus
AAACTTTTCTAAGTTCGTTAAGGCGTTATTTTCTAAGTTCGAAGTTACTGCTCGGCATGGATCAAAATAAAAACAACTGAATTAGTAAAATTAAAAAAAAATTTTAAAGTCCGAATTCAATACTAAATTCCAATTCGACAAGACGAGAAAATATGAAGTACTAAAACTTTTCTAAGTTCGTTAAGGCGTTATTTTCTAAGTTCGAAGTTACTGCTCGGCATGGATCAAAATAAAAACAACTGAATTAGTATAATTTAAAAAAATTAAAAAATTTCAAAGTCCTCAATGAGACAAGACCAACGGATTAAAAAAAAATAAAAAAAAATGATTCATTGGTCTCTCCAACAAATCTCCCAGTCAGAGGATAAGTCTCAGTATATCGCAGTATGGTGGCTGCTCTAATACGTACAACACCCAGACTAGTACTAAAGTCTTTTACAGACGATTTGGCACCCGCGCATCGCACCCAGAGGGGTTGGATCTAGAGCAAAGGACGCACAAAATAGGCGTCCCGGAGAATGCTCCGGACCGGATAGGCCTCGTCGCCAGGGTAGCCTGCCACAGTCTGGACAGATGTACACCCCGGCTAAAGTTGCCCACCGACGCGCGTGGTACGAACGGTATCGTTGCATCGACTAGACGGGATTCTGACTTAGAGGCGTTCAGTCATAATCCCACGGATGGTAGCTTCGCACCACTGGCCTCTCGACCAAGCACATGAACCAAGTGTCCGAACCTGCGGTTCCTCTCGTACTGAGCAGGATTACTATCGCAACGACGAGTCATCAGTAGGTTAAAACTAACCTGTCTCGCGACGGTCTAAACCCAGCTCACGTTCCCTATAAGTGGGTGAACAATCCAACGCTTGGCGAATTCTGCTTCGCAATGATAGGAAGAGCCGACATCGAAGGATCAAAAAGCAACGTCGCTATGAACGCTTGGCTGCCACGAGCCAGTTATCCCTGTGGTAACTCTTCTGACACCTCTTGCATAAAACTCGTAAAGTCAAAAGGATCGATAGGCCCTGCTTTCGCAGTCCGTATTCATACTGAAAATCAAGATCAAGCGAGCTTTTGCCCTTTTGCTCTACGCGAGGTTTCTGTCCTCGCTGAGCTCGCCTTGGGACATCTGCGTTACCATTTGACAGATGTACCGCCCCAGCCAAACAACCCACCTGAATCTGTCCTCGGAGCGGATCGCGCGCTACAAGGAGGCAGCGCGCTTGGGGCTAGAAGCGTGATCCTTACGGGTCGCTTTCCGCTTAACCGAGTAAGTAAAGAAACGATGAAAGCAGTGGTATTTCACTGACGGTGCAAGCACCTCCCACTTATACTACACCTCTCATGTCTCTTCACAAACTCAGACTAGTGTCAAGCTCAACAGGGTCTTCTTTCCCCGCTGATTTTTCCAAGTCCGTTCCCTTGGCTGCGGTTTCGCTAGATAGTAGATAGGGACAGTTGGGAATCTCGTTAATCCATTCATGCGCGTCACTAATCAGATGACGAGGCATTTGGCTACCTTAAGAGAGTCATAGTTACTCCCGCCGTTTACCCGAGCTTGGATGAATTTCTTCACTTTGACATTCAGAGCACTGGGCAGAAATCACATTGCGTCAGCACCGCTCACCGGCCATCGCAATGCTATTTTTTAATTAGAAAGTCGGATTCCCATAGTCCGTGCCAGTTGTGAGTCGACCGTTAGTCGCCCGTCGACGCCCGATAGTGCAGACCGAAGTCCGCCCACCAGTTCCAGCCGAGGCTTTCAACAAGCAGAACCGACTCTGGTCCGAGCAGAACCGGACTGCCTTTGACAGCAGCCAGTCCCGCCCAGTCCCGGTACGGCTCCCGCGAGCTACAGGACCTCAACCCGACGAGCCCGGCCCTCACAGCCAATCCTTATCCCGAAGTTACGGATCGAACTTGCCGACTTCCCTTACCTACATTGTTCTAGTGACTAGAGGCTGTTCACCTTGGAGACCTGCTGCGGATATGGGTACGGACCGGCACGAAAATTACACTATCTCCCTCGGATTTTCAAGGGCCAACAGAGGCGCACCGGACACCGCAAGAGACGCGGTGCTTTTACGAGAACAGCGTCCCTATCTCCGGACGAGCCGATTCCAGGGACACGAACTCTTACAAAGAAAAGATAACTCTTCCCCGGGTCCTCCGTCGACGTCTCCGAGTTCGGTTGCGTTACCGCACTTGGTCCCGAAGGACCTATCTCCGTGTCCGGGTTGGGGAATATTAACCCCATTCCCTTTCGGTCGGCAGCGAGACAAACACGAGCATGTGTTTGCGTTTCGGCAGACGTCTCGCTTCGGAACGGATTTCTCCGATCCCTTAGGACCGACTGACCCATGTTCAACTGCTGTTCACATGGAACCCTTCTCCAGCTTCAGTCCTCAAGGCTCTCACTTGAGTATTTGCTACTACCACCAAGATCTGCACCGGTGGCGGCTCCAGGCGGGCTCACGCCCGGCACCTTCAACGCACGCCACCGCGACCCTCCTACTCACTGCGGCGTAAACCTCCACGAGGGAAGCTCTGCCGTAGCGGCCCGGTATAGGCCCAACGCTGGAGCGTCATCCATTTTCAGGGCTAGTTGCTTCGGTCGGTGAGTTGTTACACACTCCTTAGCGAATTCCGACTTCCATGGCCATCGTCCGACTGTCTAGAGCAACCAACACCTTTCATGGGGTCTCATGAGCGTCTCGCATCGGACGCCTTAACCGGGCGTTTGGTTCATCCCACAGCGCCAGTTCTGCTTACCAAAAGTGGCCCACTGGGCACTCTCATCCTGTCTCGTCCGGCCTTCAGTCATGCAAGGCGGACTTCTCACCCATTTAAAGTTTGAGAATAGGTTGAGATCGTTTCGGCCCCAAGGCCTCTAATCATTCGCTTTACCAGATGAGACTGAATTCAATGAGCGCCAGCTATCCTGAGGGAAACTTCGGAGGGAACCAGCTACTAGATGGTTCGATTAGTCTTACGCCGCTAGACCCAGATCTGACGATCGATTTGCACGTCAGAACCGCTACGGACCTCCACCAGAGTTTCCTCTGGCCTCGTCCTGTCCGGGCATAGTTCACCATCTTTCGGGTCCCAACGTGTGCGCTCAAACTCCGCCACTTCCACAAGTGGAACGCGGCGGGTCTCCGGTGCGCCCCGCCCGCGAGGGAACGGGGATCCCGAATGCGGCCGACCTCCGCCGGCCTGTACTTTCATTTCGCCGCCGGGCTTATTCAAGACCCATTGACTCGCGCACATGTTAGACTCCTTGGTCCGTGTTTCAAGACGGGTCGGGTGGGTGACCGATCTACTCGCCGCAAACCGTCAATCACTCCCACGAGCCTCGCATCACCAACGGAGACGGAGCGATGCTTGCCACGAACTCGCTTCGTGCGAACGCACCTCTCAACGAACTCCTGCGAATGCTAGTATAGCTCGTTACGCAAGGAGGAGACGACGAAGCCCAGCCGGGCCTCTTTATTGCCACGGTCGGCGGACGGGCCGTCCTGCAAGATGGCTAACAACCGGCGACACACAAATGCACGCCTCCGGCCACCTGCCGTTTCTCGCTCTTAAGACCGTCCACCAACCGGTTGCGGCGTCCTTCGGATGGGAAACAAATGCGTCGGTTTGCCACGCAACGCTAGCCGAGCCGGCCCCCTCACGGGTACCATAATGCATGCCCAGCCTGCGACGCGACACCCCGACTGAATGATCCCACCACAGGATTTCGAGGGCCCACCCGTTTACCTCTAAGCAGTTTCACGTACTCTTGAACTCTCTCTTCAAAGTTCTTTGCAACTTTCCCTCACGGTACTTGTTTGCTATCGGTCTCACGGAAGTATTTAGCCTTAGGTGGAGTTTACCACCCGATTAAGGTTGCACTTCCAAGCAACCCGACTCCAAGGAGATCGCATCCGGATAGAACCTAGCAGCTATGGGCCTCGCACCCACTTTGGGCAACAGCCCCGGTCAAGGGGACTTGCTGCAGAGTCCGTCTCCGGCACGCTCACTCCTAAACGCCACATTTCCCCACGCCCTTGCGAGCGGGGGATTCGGCGCTGGGCTTCTCCCGGTTCACTCGCCGTTACTAAGGGAATCCCTGTTGGTTTCTTTTCCTCCGCTTATTTATATGCTTAAATTCAGCGGGTTATCTCGTCTGATCTGAGGTCGACATAGGGTATACTGCACGTGGCAGGAGTAATTCAGTAACGCGGACCCACTTCCACGCGGAGTCGGACGCGGCGACAAAAGGGAGGCGGAGTGACCACGCGCACGGTCACTCTTGAACACCCACACCGAAAGTCTCCGCATCACATCCAAGCGGCACCGAGCGAGCAGCGGAGTTGCCACGCACACGGCAACTCGACGCAAACCCTCTTCGAGGCACCTTTTCGGCACCGAGCGAGCAGCGGAGTTGCCACGCACACGGCAACTCGACGCAAACCCTCTTCGAGGCACCTTTTCGGCACCGAGCGAGCAGCGGAGTTGCCACGCACACGGCAACTCGACGCAAACCCTCTTCGAGGCACCTTTTCGGCACCGAGCGAGCAGCGGAGTTGCCACGCACACGGCAACTCGACGCAAACCCTCTTCGAGGCACCTTTTCGGCACCGAGCGAGCAGCGGAGTTGCCACGCACACGGCAACTCAAACGCACACCCTCTCGAGGCACCTTAAATACTCCGTTAAACTGGCGAGCGTCTCGTCAATCGTCGTTCTTTGCATTGCACGCAGATCCATCCCACGGGGAGAGAAATATCCGTTCCCTCCGCCCAGACAGACATGCACCGCGGCAACGCTTCTTCGACAGGACGTAGAACACTCGTGAGATTTTAAACCGGCGACTGTGAAGTCGGAGCGGTCAATGGGAAGGAGAACCTTCCTCGGTAAGTCTTATCCGACCCTCAGACAGGCGAGGCCCCGGGCAGAACCCGAGGCCGCAATGCGCGTTCAAAAAGTTAATGCTCAATGTGTTCTGCAATTCACACCAAGTCTCGCAGCTGGCTGCGTTCTTCATCGACCCGTGAGCCGAGTGATCCACTGCTTAGAGTTGTCAGAGTTTTGATTCCCGCCCCGTCACCAGGGCGTTCATCGTATTGCGTTCAAAGAAAATGTTCAGGAACAACTACTCCCCGTAGGGGAAGCGGCCACCGACGAACCTTCAAGACTCCATGGTGCGTGCAATCCGGCTTAGGCCGGGCACTCCCTTGTCAGCGAGAAGGACATCGACTACTACCTCCCTTCCAGGGAATAGGACGCCGAGCGGGTTGCGGAGTTAGCCACGTGCACGGCAACTCGACGCAGAACACCCACTCGAGGCATCGCAGCGCGTTCAAAAACCCCATCATCCGAAGTCGCGGACGTCAACGTCAGGGGCCGACACCGAAAGTGCGGCGCGCCAGAGCGGGCGCGTCTCTTCAAACCTAGCCCCCGCGTCCTCGAGGGACGAGGGACCTCCCTCTTGCCGTCTCGCGGCCGGGAATCAGGTACACCATAGGTTCGGCGTCTTATATCCGTTCAAAGTGGCACTTTCGCCGGGCACCCTACTATGCCCGACTACCGGCACCGGTTTCTCGGCCCCATCCGGGCAGACGGAAGACCGAGGAGATTCACCTACTTCTCTCGCTCGCGACGAAAGGTTCGATAATGATCCACCCGCTGGTTCACCGACGGGTACCTTGTTACGACTTTTATTTCCTCTAAATAATCAAGTTCGGGCATCTTTTCGGCACGTCGGCTCGACCCGAAAGCCAAATCGACAGCCAATCCGAAGTCCTCACTAAAATATTCAATCGGTAATAGCGACGGGCGGTGTGGACAAGGGCCAGGGACCTAATCAACGCGAGATGATGACTCACGCTTACTAGAAATTCCTCGTTCATGGCGGATAATTGCAATCGCCAATCCCCAGCACGAAAGAGGTTCAACGGGTTACCCATTCCTGTCGGAAAGGGAAAGCACACGATGATTCCTTCAATGTGGCACGCGTGTGGCCCAGGACATCTAAGGGCATTACAGACCTGCTATTGCTCTGCCTCGTGCGGCTAAACGCCGCCAGTCCCTCTAAGAAGAAACGCCGGACTAGGAATGATCCGAGCGTCTATTTAGTAGGCTAGAGCCTCGTCCGTTATCAGAATAAACCAGACAAATCACTACACGAACCAAGAGCGGCCATGCACCACTACCCACGAAATCAAGAAAGAGCTCTTAATCTGTCAATCCTCGCCGTGTCCTGGCCTGGTAGGGTTTGCTGCGTTGAGTCAAATTGAACCGCAAGCCCCATTACTGGTGGTGACCCTCCGTCAATTCCTTTAAGTTTCAGCTTTGCAACCATACTTCCCCCGGAACCCAAAAGCTTTGGTTTCCCGGAAGCTGCCCGGCGTGTCATTTGAGGAACACAGCCGGATCGCTGGCTGGCATCGTTTATGGTTAGAACTAGGGCGGTATCTGATCGCCTTCGATCCTCTAACTTTCGTTCTTGATTAATGGAAACATTCTTGGCAAATGCTTTCGCAGTAGTTCGTCTTGCGACGGTCCAAGAATTTCACCTCTAGCGTCGCAATACGAATGCCCCCGTCTGTTCCTCTTATCATTACCTCGTGTTCCGAAAACCAACAAAATAGAACCGAGGTCCTATTCCATTATTCCATGCACCATTGTTCAGGCGTCACGCCTGCTTTGAGCACTCTAATTTATTCAAAGTAAACTTGCCGGTCAACCGAGACAACCGGTGAAGATCATCAAGGGAAACCGGCTGGCTTGTTCAGAACGGGCAGTTACCGCCGTTAGGCGGACCGCCCGACTAGAACTGAGATCCAACTACGAGCTTTTTAACCGCAACAACTTTAATATACGCTATTGGAGCAAGTGTTACCGCGGCTGCTGGCACTTGGCTTGCCCTCCAATTGATAATCGCTAAAGGATTTAGAGTGTACTCATTCCAATTACGGGGTCTCAAAAGAGTCCCGTATCGTTATTTTTCGTCACTACCTCCCCGTTCCGGGAGTGGGTAATTTGCGCGCCTGCTGCCTTCCTTGGATGTGGTAGCCGTTTCTCAGGCTCCCTCTCCGGAATCGAACCCTGATTCCCCGTCACCCGTTACGACCATGGTAGGCGCATAACCTACCATCGACAGTTGATAAGGCAGACACTTGAAGGATACGTCGCCGGGACGAGCCCGTGCGATCAGCCCAAAGTTATACAGAGTCACCACGTTCAACGGACACAAGGCCCGATTGATTTTGGTCTAATAAAAGCGCTCGTTCCCGAAGGTCGGAGCTCTGCTGCATGTATTAGCTCTAGAATTGCCACAGTTATCCAAGTAACTAAGTACGATCCAAGGAACCATAACTGATTTAATGAGCCATTCGCGGTTTCGCCATAATACGGCCTGTACTTAGACATGCATGGCTTAATCTTTGAGACAAGCATATGATTACTGGCAGGATCAACCAGGTATTCTCTCGAACTCTCTCATGTTTCTCCGTTTCAGGAAAAAGCCTTTCCACCATCGAGGGACCCCCACCATCAAAGGGCCCCTGTATTTGATATTGCCCCAGAAATATTGCCATAAAATAAAATACGAAACGTCGCACTCTCGGCAGACGGTTCTCGACTCACCACGTCCCGCGCTGCATATTGCAGCGGGGCGAGGAAACAACAAGGGTAGAAAAGGACGACAAGCGAGTAGAGTTGGCCACGCGCACGGCATTCAACTCACACCCACCCGCAGCCCGATGCTACGATCACAATATGCACCATATTCCCACAGAAATAATTTCCGCGATGGAGCGGCACGGCACGGGGGCCGGACCACTCGCAGAGAAGCTGAGACGTGAGGGAAGCAGGCCAGACTAGCAGACACTGTGATCCACCAGCTGAACCCTAGGAGCACAGACACTGTGCCCCATATATAAGGCGCAGAACAGCAACTACTACCAACCCAAAACCAGTTCCGACGTTCCCCCTCCGCTTTCTCGTCGGCGCGTTTCCCCCACTACGGGAGGAAAAAAAAAAACCTCTGACCTACAACCTGTTTTAGCCGAACGGGTGACGAGAGGTGGTCCGTTTGCCGTACTTTGTACTTTGAAACTCGTTCGGACTTAGAAAAAAGTCGGGACTCTGAAATTCGTTCGGACTCTGACATATTTTTTGAAATTTTCGTTGGTTTGTTTTGACAACTTATGAACGTAAAAAGCAAACTTTCACATTAAAAAACAATTTTTTCTACATTCAAATTACTCCATAAAGAAATAAAATAATGCAAAGAACATTTGTTGACTGCTTTTTATTATTTAAGTGTCGTAATTATTAAATTAAATCCACTTTAGAAACGGTCGTTACGGCCACTGCAAGAGTTGGGTTTGTTTTGAAAACTTTCGAGCGTAAAACGCAAACTATCACAATTAAATACAATTATTTCTATATTCAAATTACTCAATTAAGAAATAAAATAATTCAAAGAACGTTTGTTGACTGCTTTTTCTTATTTAATTTTCGGAATTATTAATGAAAACTTACATTACAAACTTGCATTACGGCCTCGGACAGAGTGCGGTTTGTTTGAAAACTTACGAACATGAAAAGCAAACTTTCACCATTAAAAACAATTTTTTCTACATTCAAATTACTCAATTAAGAAATAAAATAAAGCAAAGAACACTTGTTGACTGCTTTTTATTATTTAAGTGTCGTAATTATTAAATTAAATCCACTTTAGAAACGGTCGTTACGGCCACTGCAAGAGTTGGGTTTGTTTTGAAAACTTTCGAGCGTAAAACGCAAACTATCACAATTAAATACAATTATTTCTACATTCAAATTACTCAATTAAGAAATAAAATAATTCAAAGAACATTTGTTGACTGCTTTTTCTTATTTAATTTTCGGAATTATTAATGAAAACTTACATTACAAACTTGCATTACGGCCTCGGACAGAGTGCGGTTTGTTTGAAAACTTACGAACATGAAAAGCAAACTTTCACCATTAAAAACAATTTTTTCTACATTCAAATTACTCAATTAAGAAATAAAATAAAGCAAAGAACACTTGTTGACTGCTTTTTATTATTTAAGTGTCGTAATTATTAAATTAAATCCACTTTAGAAACGGTCGTTACGGCCACTGCAAGAGTTGGGTTTGTTTTGAAATCTTTCGAGCGTAAAACGCCAACTATCACAATTAAATACAATTTTTTCTACATTCAAATTACTCAATTAAGAAATAAAATAATTCAAAGAACACTTGTTGACACTTTTGACACATTTAATTGACAGAAAAACTATGTTTGAATTCGATTCAAAATGAACGTTACGGTCTCGCCAAATGCAGGGATGCATTTAAAACATTTATGCAAGTAAACTCTTATATGTTTCGAATATGATTGTTTCATGATTAATTTAGTATACCCCTTGCATAGAGGTTTCCAAAAATGTATTACAGTGCCAATATCACTCATTCATTTCATTACCACACTTGAAAAGCATTTATATGTGTCGACATTTGGACAACACAGCATTGAATGCTATCTTGAAGATTAAAACTTTACTGGTCTATTTCACTACTATTTTGTCATTGTTTTCAGGTTCTAGGGACAAAGATCTTTCTTTTGATGTATGACACTCCCAATTTAAGTGTGTATTTGAGCTACCAGCTGAAATTTCAGTTTTTATTTATCGACCCATGCTGAACCCTTTAAAAAGCAAACAATTCACATCTCTGGGCCTGTTTGCTGTTTTAAATTTCTGTTTTTTGGCTTGCACACATGCACCTTGCCCAGACACAACTTTTAAGACCCCCCATGGCACAGGTGTATGCATATTTTAAAATCCAGGCCTGTTTATGTGTCAAATTCAACCGCAGACGGGGTTCGCCATGTTAAAACACACATCTGGACCCAAATCTGTTTGGGGGCATATTTTGTGAAAACCCTTGGCGGTTTCAGTTTCTCCTCTCGAATACCTTTGTTTTGATATATGACACTCCCAAATTAAGTGTGTATTTGAGCTACCAGCTGAAATTTCAGTTTTTATTTATCGACCCATGCTGAGCCCTTTAAAAAGCAAAAATTCACATCTCTGGGCCTGTTTGCTGTTTTAAATTTCTGTTTTTTGCTGTGCACACATGCACCTTGCCCAGACACAACTTTTAAGACCCCCCATGGCACAGGTGTATGCATATTTTTAAATCCAGGCCTGTTTATGTGTCAAATTGGACCGCAGACGGGGTTCGCCATGTTAAAACACACATCTGGACCCAAATCTGTTTGGGGGCATATTTTGTGAAAACCCTTGGCGGTTTCAGTTTCTCCTCTCGAATACCTTTGTTTTGATATATGACACTCCCAAATTAAGTGTGTATTTGAGCTACCAGCTGAAATTTCAGTTTTTATTTATCGACCCATGCTGAGCCCTTTAAAAAGCAAAATTCACACCTCAGGGCCTGTTTGCTGTTTTAAATTTCTGTTTTTTGGCTTGCACACATGCACCTTGCCCAGACACAACTTTTAAGACCCCCCATGGCACAGGTGTATGCATATTTTAAAATCCAGGCCTGTTTATGTGTCAAATTCAACCGCAGACGGGGTTCGCCATGTTAAAACACACATCTGGACCCAAATCTGTTTGGGGGCATATTTTGTGAAAACCCTTGGCGGTTTCAGTTTCTCCTCTCGAATACCTTTGTTTTGATATATGACACTCCCAAATTAAGTGTGTATTTGAGCTACCAGCTGAAATTTCAGTTTTTATTTATCGACCCATGCTGAGCCCTTTAAAAAGCAAAATTCACATCTCTGGGCCTGTTTGCTGTTTTAAATTTCTGTTTTTTGCTGTGCACACATGCACCTTGCCCAGACACAACTTTTAAGACCCCCCATGGCACAGGTGTATGCATATTTTTAAATCCAGGCCTGTTTATGTGTCAAATTGGACCGCAGACGGGGTTCGCCATGTTAAAACACACATCTGGACCCAAATCTGTTTGGGGGCATATTTTGTGAAAACCCTTGGCGGTTTCAGTTTCTCCTCTCGAATACCTTTGTTTTGATATATGACACTCCCAAATTAAGTGTGTATTTGAGCTACCAGCTGAAATTTCAGTTTTTATTTATCGACCCATGCTGAGCCCTTTAAAAAGCAAAAATTCACATCTCTGGGCCTGTTTGCTGTTTTAAATTTCTGTTTTTTGCTGTGCACACATGCACCTTGCCCAGACACAACTTTTAAGACCCCCATGGCACAGGTGTATGCATATTTTTAAATCCAGGCCTGTTTATGTGTCAAATTGGACCGCAGACGGGGTTCGCCATGTTAAAACACACATCTGGACCCAAATCTGTTTGGGGGCATATTTTGTGAAAACCCTTGGCGGTTTCAGTTTCTCCTCTCGAATACCTTTGTTTTGATATATGACACTCCCAAATTAAGTGTGTATTTGAGCTACCAGCTGAAATTTCAGTTTTTATTTATCGACCCATGCTGAGCCCTTTAAAAAGCAAAAATTCACACCTCAGGGCCTGTTTGCTGTTTTAAATTTCTGTTTTTTGGCTTGCACACATGCACCTTGCCCAGACACAACTTTTAAGACCCCCCATGGCACAGGTGTATGCATATTTTAAATCCAGGCCTGTTTATGTGTCAATTGACGAACGGGGTTGCCATGTTAAAACACCAATCTGGACCTCAAATCTGTTTGGGGCATATTTTGAAAACCCTTGGCGTTTCAGTTTCTCCTCTCGATACCCTTTGTTTTGATATATGCACTCCCAAATTAAGTGTATTTGAGCTACCAGCTGAAATTCATTTTTATTATCGACCCATGCTGAGCCCTTTAAAAGCAGAAATTCACACTCTGGGCCTGTTTGTCTTAAATTCTGTTTTTTGCTGTGCACACATGCCCTTGCCCGACACAACTTTTAAGACCCCCATGCACAGGTGTATCTATTTTAATCCAGCCTGATTATGTTCAAATTACCGCAGACGGGGTTCGCATTTAAAACACCATCTGGCCCAAATCTGTTTGGGACAATTTTTGAAAACCCTTGGCCGGTTTCAGTTTTCTCGCTTCGAATACCTTTTTTTGAAAATTGCAACTGCCCAAATTAAGTGTGTATTTGATGCTACCAGCCTGAAATTTCAGTTTTATTTACACCCATGGACCTAAACAAATCACACTTGGCTGTTGCTGTTAATCGTTTGTTGCAACATGCACCTTCAACACAATTTTAGCCCCAGCACGTTATGAATTTAACAGCTGTTATGTGCAATTGACGCAGGGTCGCATAAACACACATTACCAATCGTGGGCTATTTTGTGAACCTTGCGTTCAGTTTCTTCGATACTTGTTTGATATGCACTCCAATATGTTATTGAGTACAGGAATTCTTTTTTATCGACCGCTGAGCCCTTAAAGCAAATCAACTCGCCTGTTGCTGTTTAAATTGTTTGCTTGACCATCACTTGCAACAAATTAGACCCCATGCAGGTGTATGCATTTAATCAGCGTTTTGTAATGACGAGACGGGGTTCGCATAAAATTGGACCAAATTTGGGCATTTGAAACCTGGTCAGTCTCCCCAATACCGTTATATTGACACCAAATAAGTGTATTGAGCTACAGCGAATCATTTTTCGACATGCTGAGCCTTAAACAAATTCACACTGGGCTTGTGTTAATAATTTCAGTTTTTATTTATCGACCCATGCTGAGCCCTTTAAAAAGCAAAAATTCACACCTCTGGGCCTGTTTGCTGTTTTAAATTTCTGTTTTTTGCTTGCACACATGCACCTTGCCCAGACACAACTTTAAGACCCCCCATGGCACAGGTGTATGCATATTTTTAAATCCAGGCCTGTTTATGTGTCAAATTCGGACCGCAGACGGGGTTCGCCATGTTAAAACACACATCTGGACCCAAATCTGTTTGGGGGCATATTTTGTGAAAACCCTTGGCGGTTTCAGTTTCTCCTCTCGAATACCTTTGTTTTGATATATGACACTCCCAAATTAAGTGTGTATTTGAGCTACCAGCTGAAATTTCAGTTTTTATTTATCGACCCATGCTGAGCCCTTTAAAAGCAAAAATTCACATCTCTGGGCCTGTTTGCTGTTTTAAATTTCTGTTTTTTTGCTGTGCACACATGCACCTTGCCCAGACACAACTTTTAAGACCCCCCATGGCACAGGTGTATGCATATTTTTAAATCCAGGCCTGTTTATGTGTCAAATTGGACCGCAGACGGGGTTCGCCATGTTAAAACACACATCTGGACCCAAATCTGTTTGGGGGCATATTTTGTGAAAACCCTTGGCGGTTTCAGTTTCTCCTCTCGAATACCTTTGTTTTGATATATGACACTCCCAAATTAAGTGTGTATTTGAGCTACCAGCTGAAATTTCAGTTTTTATTTATCGACCCATGCTGAGCCCTTTAAAAAGCAAAAAAACACAACTCAGGGCCTGTTTGCTGTTTTAAATTTCTGTTTTTTGGCTTGCACACATGCACCTTGCCCAGACACAACTTTTAAGACCCCCCATGGCACAGGTGTATGCATATTTTTAAATCCAGGCCTGTTTATGTGTCAAATTCGACCGCAGACGGGGTTCGCCATGTTAAAACACACATCTGGACCCAAATCTGTTTGGGGGCATATTTTGTGAAAACCCTTGGCGGTTTCAGTTTCTCCTCTCGAATACCTTTGTTTTGATATATGACACTCCCAAATTAAGTGTGTATTTGAGCTACCAGCTGAAATTTCAGTTTTTATTTATCGACCCATGCTGAGCCCTTTAAAAAGCAAAAATTCACATCTCTGGGCCTGTTTGCTGTTTTAAATTTCTGTTTTTTGCTGTGCACACATGCACCTTGCCCAGACACAACTTTTAAGACCCCCCATGGCACAGGTGTATGCATATTTTTAAATCCAGGCCTGTTTATGTGTCAAATTGGACCGCAGACGGGGTTCGCCATGTTAAAACACACATCTGGACCCAAATCTGTTTGGGGGCATATTTTGTGAAAACCCTTGGCGGTTTCAGTTTCTCCTCTCGAATACCTTTGTTTTGATATATGACACTCCCAAATTAAGTGTGTATTTGAGCTACCAGCTGAAATTTCAGTTTTTATTTATCGACCCATGCTGAGCCCTTTAAAAAGCAAAAATTCACATCTCTGGGCCTGTTTGCTGTTTTAAATTTCTGTTTTTTGGCTTGCACACATGCACCTTGCCCAGACACAACTTTTAAGACCCCCCATGGCACAGGTGTATGCATATTTTAAAATCCAGGCCTGTTTATGTGTCAAATTGGACCGCAGACGGGGTTCGCCATGTTAAAACACACATCTGGACCCAAATCTGTTTGGGGGCATATTTTGTGAAAACCCTTGGCGGTTTCAGTTTCTCCTCTCGAATACCTTTGTTTTGATATATGACACTCCCAAATTAAGTGTGTATTTGAGCTACCAGCTGAAATTTCAGTTTTTATTTATCGACCCATGCTGAGCCCTTTAAAAAGCAAAAATTCACATCTCTGGGCCTGTTTGCTGTTTTAAATTTCTGTTTTTTGCTGTGCACACATGCACCTTGCCCAGACACAACTTTTAAGACCCCCCATGGCACAGGTGTATGCATATTTTTAAATCCAGGCCTGTTTATGTGTCAAATTGGACCGCAGACAGGGTTCGCCATGTTAAAACACACATCTGGACCCAAATCTGTTTGGGGGCATGTTTTGTGAAAACCCTGGGTGTTATCAGTTTCTCCTCTCGAATACCTTTGTTTTGATATATGAAAGTTCCAATTTAAGTGTGTATTTAAGCTATTTAAGCTATAAAATTTGAAATTGGGGCAGTTTGTTTACGTTTCATTAACAGCGCAAGAATGTATTAAAATCGAGTTTATTTCAACAATATCATGAATAAAACGAACAAAATTAGCTTGCAAGTGTGTAACGTATATTTTTATTTCTTAATTGAGTGTTTTATATTCAGAAAAAAACATTTTTAAATAAGAAAGTTTGCTTTTTATAATCACACAAAGTTTACATAACAAACCGCCGAGGCCGTACCGATCGCTTCTAAAGTACATTTAATTTGATAATTTCGACAATTAAACAATAAAAAGCAGTCAACAAATGTTCTTTGAATTATTTTATTTCTTAATTGGGTAATTTGTTTGTCGAAAAAATTGTTTTTAAATGTGAAAGTTTGCTTTTTATCTTCGTAAGTTTCCAAAACAAACACAACTCTTGCAGTGGCCGTAACGACCGTTTCTAAAGTGGATTTAATTTAATAATTACGACACTTAAATAATAAAAAGCAGTCAACAAGTGTTCTTTGCTTTATTTTATTTCTTAATTGAGTAATTTGAATGTAGAAAAAATTGTTTTTAGTGGTGTAAGTTTGCTTTTCATGTTCGTAAGTTTTCAAACAAACCGCACTCTGTCCGAGGCCCGTAATGCAAGTTTGTAATGTAAGTTTTCATTAATAATTCCGAAAATTAAATAAGAAAAAGCAGTCAACAAATGTTCTTTGAATTATTTTATTTCTTAATTGAGTAATTTGAATGTAGAAAAAATTGTATTTAATTGTGATAGTTTGCTTTTTATCTTTGTAAGTTTCCAAAACAAACACAACTCTTGCAGTGGCCGTAACGACCGTTTCTAAAGTGGATTTAATTTAATAATTACGACACTTAAATAATAAAAAGCAGTCAACAAGTGTTCTTTGCTTTATTTTATTTCTTAATTGAGTAATTTGAATGTAGAAAAAATTGTATTTAATTGTGATAGTTTGCTTTTTATCTTTGTAAGTTTCCAAAACAAACACAACTCTTGCAGTGGCCGTAACGACCGTTTCTAAAGTGGATTTAATTTAATAATTACGACACTTAAATAATAAAAAGCAGTCAACAAGTGTTCTTTGCTTTATTTTATTTCTTAATTGAGTAATTTGAATGTAGAAAAAATTGTTTTTAATGGTGAAAGTTTGCTTTTCATGTTCGTAAGTTTTCAAACAAACCGCACTCTGTCCGAGGCCCGTAATGCAAGTTTGTAATGTAAGTTTTCATTAATAATTCCGAAAATTAAATAAGAAAAAGCAGTCAACAAATGTTCTTTGAATTATTTTATTTCTTAATTGAGTAATTTGAATGTAGAAAAAATTGTTTTTAATGGTGAAAGTTTGCTTTTCATGTTCGTAAGTTTTCAAACAAACCGCACTCTGTCCGAGGCCCGTAATGCAAGTTTGTAATGTAAGTTTTCATTAATAATTCCGAAAATTAAATAAGAAAAAGCAGTCAACAAATGTTCTTTGAATTATTTTATTTCTTAATTGAGTAATTTGAATGTAGAAAAAATTGTATTTAATTGTGATAGTTTGCTTTTTATCTTTGTAAGTTTCCAAAACAAACCCAACTCTTGCAGTGGCCGTAATGACCGTTTCTAAAGTGGATTTAATTTAATAATTACGACACTTAAATAATAAAAAGCAGTCAACAAATGTTCTTTGAATTATTTTATTTCTTAATTGAGTAATTTTAATCGATAAAAAATCGTTTCTAACTAAGAATGTTTGGTGTTTTGTGCTCAATACTTTTCAAAACAAATCAGCGAAAATGTCGAAAAATATGTCAGAGTCCGAACGAATTTCAGAGTCCCGACTTTTTTCTAAGTCCGAACGAGTTTCAAAGTACAAAGTACGGCAAACGGACCACCTCTCGTCACCCGTTCGGCTAAAGCAGGTTGTAGGTCCAGAGGTTTTTTTTTTTCCTCCCGTAGTGGGGGAAACGCGCCGACGAGAAAGCGGAGGGGGAACGTCGGAACTGGTTTTGGGTAGGTAGTAGTTGCTGTTCTGCGCCTTATATAGGGGGTAGATGGTTGGCAATGAAGCGTGCGGCGTGTCGTTCCTACCCAAGAATTACGCGTTGCCCCCCCGCGCGTTGGACGAAAACCGAAATGGCAAGTCGGTTGATGCGATGATGGTGCACATCGCGGAATTGAATTGAAATGAAAAGTCGGTCGTTGGCAAGCCGGACTTGGAAATATGTTGGGACTCTAAAATTGAAATGACAGTTCGGTTGGTGCGATGGTTCGCAAGCCGAATCGGAGAAATATGAACCGGGCGTGCGGTCGGATTCCTGCGGCCTCTCCCTCAGCAGGAACGCCGTACGCCCTCTTTACGGAGGAATACTACTAATAACTCAAGGGAGGGTATGGACATCGGCGCACAAGTTAAGAATCCATTCTTTACGCGTTCGCAGCAAAACGCGAAACCACGAAATGACGGTTTTTGCCGTATTCGTTTCGCGGTTACGTTTTCGAAAATGAATTATTTGTTGAACTTGAATAATTAGTTGTTTT
>JAFNEN010004008.1:0-11802 GCA_019343175.1 Oedothorax gibbosus
TTTAATGCAATAATGGTACATTTAAACTACAATAATATTGATTTTTATTTAAAAGAATTGTTGTAGACTACATATTTGTATTTTAAGATCATTATGATTAAGATTAATTTATATTATTTATTATAAGATTATTTATCTGTGGAACTATCATCCTCAAAGACAGGAGACTGTACAGTCTTGCATTGATAGCATGCCGCGCAGAATTAAAGCTTTGATAGCGGCTAAAGGTGGCTCAACCAAATATTGACTTTTACTAACATTAATTTCACTCTTCTTTAAAACTTAATAAACTTATGCTTTTCTAAATGAATGCTGTTTCATTTATGTCAAATAAATCGGTAATTGATTGGATAATATACAAATAAAAACCAAATCAGTTTAAAATAATAAACAGTACAATATCACCCGGTAATTAATATTTTACATGAAATCTTGCAGTGCGTCTAATAATTTGTCCAGGGACTGTTATGTAAATCGAAAAACTAATAAATACAACCTAATTGGATATGAATATTCAAAAAGAAACTAAAGTTAACAATGTTAACCTATATAGAAATTGGATGGATTGTTTCAAAACTAGCATCCACAATTAAATACCTTATGTTTCTGAACTTGTTAGTTGCTTTGGTATTGATAAGTATAAAGTTTGTGTATTTTTGAATTGCCTCAAAATTAATTAGAACTTTTTTTACTAGCTGACTAGCAAAATGGTGTTTTACAGTTGATAAAAATAGTTTCAATATCAAGAATTTTACTACACAGAAACGTAGAGCTTATCAATATCGAAGCATATTATCAAATTCGGAAACAATAGGAATACATTTGTGGATTCTAGTGATGAAAAATTCTATCAAATTTCTCCATAGGTTAACATTGGGAGAGTCGGTTTTGTTTTCGGAAATTCATATCCCCTTAAGGGGACACGGTACCACTTTCAATTTTTTTTTAATTTTGACATATTTACTATAAAATTGGTGTTTTATTAGTTCAACCTATATTTAAAAACAATATATGACAAAAAAAAAACTATTTATTATACAAACTGTTTTAATTTTTAAGTTATTAATTTTTTTTTTGAACTTTTTTAAAATGCTAAGGCTTTTTTAAATACAAATATTTTAACCCAATTTTTTTCCTCATGTACTTTAAACTGTTTTACATAAGAATTGGCATCCGAATTTATTTATCTTCAGTAGTTCATAAAAAAGCTTCATAAAAAATATTTATCCAGAAAATCCCAAATTATTTTAGCATATTTGAAAAATTTCGAATTTAGTATTTATTTTATAAAAAAAAGCATTACTTTTGAAAACAACTTTAATGCCAATTCTTAATGTTAACATATTTGACAGACTGCATACAAAATTCATTAGACTTTTATTAATAATTAAAAAAAGCCTTAGCGTTTTGAAAAACTTGCCATCAAGGAAAAATGAACACCGAGAAAAACACATTTAAAGTTTTCATTCGTTTGCATTTTTATCCTACCTTTCCTCATAAAAAGTGGAATAAATTTTTTTAAAATATAGCTAGACTTTAAAAACTCGGTAGACTTATTTAGAATATTTAAAACTTTAATATTGGCAAATAAAAAAAAATTGCAATTTTTGCCATTTTTGAGGTACTGTGTCCCCTTAAAAATATCTAGTAGTTGATTTTAAAAATCCCACTTTCGAAACTAAACATTTATATGCCAGTTTTTTTGGAGCATATTATTGTTTTTAAAAGCATATAAAGTATTTATTAAAATTTAATATTTTGAATTTTTTTTATTTGATTAAAAACAATGATTTTATTTTTACCTTCTGCGTTGGCCAAAGCTATGCCCAACGCAAGCAAATACGCCAAAATCTTCATGGTTGCTCTAACAGTCCTAGAAATAATTAAACATTAGATTATTATGCTGCTTAATCGAATTTGTATAGTTAAGTGATAGCTTAATTAGGATTATAAAAACGATTGTACTTTTTTAGTAAACGTCATAATTGTTTACTATAACTTGATATCAAAAAATTATTATTTATGTTATATTACAGGGGAAAGCTTTAAGATTTGTTTCTTTTGGTATAAAGTTTACAGGTTTCCGACGTTGTAATATAATAAAGTATATTAGTTTGTATAAATTAAGTGTGAATCAATCTGTTCGTTAAGCATTCGAAATAGTTCAACAGAAATGTGCAGGGTTGTTGAGGTGTGTTTATTTTATTTAAATTTGAAACGCTCCTAGTTCACCCACATGGCTTGGGTACTATCGGGAAAAATAAATATAGGCATACTTTCTATCCATACAGAGTCCAGATTTACAAAAATCTGAGTGTCAAAATTTTTAGCAAAAGCAGCACACATGCGGCCAAAAAAAATTATGGTTCTTAGTTTCAGTGAATTTGTAGAGTTTGCAAAAATGCTTAATGCGCAAAAATTGCAGACGCTTCTAATTTTAATTATTTATAAAATTTAAATTACAGTTTAGTCTTTAATAAGGATGGAAAGACCTTTTAGTGTTAATTTGTTCGAGTTATTTCAACGTCTATCAAATTAGTTGATTGTCCTTGATAAAATGAAAATCCAGTTTTCGTACATAAAAAGAAATTGAATAAGTATTTATTGTTATGATAGCATTCTAATAATAAAAAGTAAATTGCTTCTTATAGTTATAGAGCATTATTTCATACAATAAATTAGAATATTGTAACGCAGTAAGCTATCTAATATAAAAACAAGTCTTAAAACTAGATAGAATATGTATTTTATGGAACAAATCATCGTAAAAACAATGTAGTATTGAAATATTATATAATAACTATTTTTTTCTATTGTAATTACACAGCAACTTTTATATAATCCACTTAAATAATTTATATAATAAATAAAAGTTTTTAAAGAATTTCCTATTTCAGTTCTTGTTGGAAACAACTAAAATTTTTGCGCGAAAACAAATAACAATTTGCTCCCCCAGGTGCTTTAGAAAGTGATAGATGATAAAATATAGTTTCAAATTCAAAAAAACATTTTATAAAAATACTAAACTTTGAAAAGTTCTAATTTAAAAAATTGGCTAAAATATCTTTGCATAAATAAACGCAAAATGGTTTTTAAATATTCTATTATATTTTACATTATTTTGTTATTTATTATTTAAAATTTTATAATAAAGCCAATTCGTTCGTTTAACATTTTAAAAATACTAAACTTTGAAAATTCTATTTAAAAATTGGCTAAAATATCTTGCATAAATAAGCAAATGGTTTTTAAATATTCTACATTCTAATTATATTTTACATTATTTTGTTATTTATTATTTAAAATTTTATAATAAAAGCCAATTCATTTTTGTGCACATTTTTAATTGCTGATACGCATGTATATTTAATGTCCAGTGATAACATTCGAATTCTTTTATTTTATTGTTTATTTTTCCAATCCTAATAGTTCCTTTGCTTTTTTTTTAAAATTTGCAAATAAATTGCTCTTATAGACAATGCTGTCCGTTCATGATATTTTATCTAAAAAACGAGTAAATAACGTTTTTTTAAAGATAGTAAAACGCAATACATTTTTAATCTAAGCTTAGACAAATAGTTACATATTCTATAACGCGGTTCCTAACTGGGCGATCGCCCAGTGCGATTTGGTTATCAAGGGGCAAAAATATTTAGGGCGATCAGGGCGATGAGTATTCAAGAGGGAATTAATATATGTTTACCTTTTTCATAAACCATTCTCCAACCATACAAAAGCCAATATTTAATTCACTCTCTTAAATTTTTAGAACCAGTAAAAAATCTTAGTTAATTATTTCATTTTGTTCTTAAAAATATGTGTTTATGTTTTTCTATTTTATTAAATGACGGATAAATCTTGGTTGCTTATAACGTTATGTAAGGTTATAAAACTGTTTAGTCAGTTAACTCAATTATGTTCGCATAACATGAATTAAGGGCGATGATGTTGATCACTAATACGAGGCGACAGTCCAGAAAAGTTGGACATTTCTATAACCAAAAAAGGGGCTAAAAATGCGTGATAAAAATTAACGTACCCGTTAAGGCTTTTTTAATAATTTAACGCTTTTCCGTAGTTTGTTAACTCGAAGTATGTTTCCCATTTAATTTTGAAAAAAATTAGCATTAAACATTTGCTGAGGATCACCTCAATTTATTGAAATTGGGGTTTTGATACGTAAAAATACGCTTTGTGTGCTGTGAATAAACAAACAAGCTCTGTTATTTTTAGGGGACTAAGGGGATTCGGTACCCAAAAATTGGTCAAAATATCGATTTTTCAGTTTTTACTTCTTATTATGTACAATATTTTTCTGAACATTTACTGAAAGTTTCATAATGATATCTTTTGTAGAAAAAAAGTTATTAAATATTTTCTGGAGTCACATTCCTATAAGTTTGAATACGTATTTCGTCTGCTTCCAACCTTTTTTTCTCGGTTTCGCGTTTTTCAATTCTTCATTTTAGGATCTTGCGGAATTAGGTTACTACATATCTACTTCATTTCCTTCTCTATGCTACTGATTAACTTGCTCAGGTAGGTATTTGGCGTGTTTTGAAAATGTCGCCTAAAAGACACGGGCCTCTTGTTCTCAAATAAGTATCAACATAAAAAAAAAACTTGTAAAAACTCTATATTTTTAATTTTTGAACAATGATCAATAATTTTCGTAAATACAATCTAGCAACAAACAAACCAGATCTATCGTATTCAAACACTCTCTCAACGTTGTGGGTTTACTAATAAGTATAGCATTAAATATATAAATCCAAGTAAACAAACAAACAAAAAATATATATTACCTGATTCAGTTTATCAACAGGAGTTATTAATCCAAAAGCTTTGTTACTCCGGAACTGTTGATACAAATCTGACAATCGCATCTACTATTTATACCAAAATCTTTAAGCACACCTTCACAATGTGTGACGTCATATTCATGGCGGCTACCAGCATGGCTGTTAGGTACTGTGGAAAATGCAACAGTAAGAGGTCACTGGATACAGATTGAGACCAAATCTGTCGCAATTAAGATGTTAAGTATGAATATTTTCATTCTTAATGATATTATCCCGTAGGATTTACTAAAAAGGAACTGTATTTGGCTCAATTATGAAATGTATCAGGTGCACATAGGGTTCAATAACCTTTGAGATTAAGGATAGAATGTTAGGTATAGTATTTAGGTTTTTATGTTGTTGCGTACATTGATTATAATCGTATAAAAATTATAAAATAAATTGATTATCAGAAATAATTTTCAATAGATGTAAAATGTTAGCTTCCACACTACGTTTATAACGTAAAAAGTGCAAGGTTTTATAATCGTTCAGTCCGTCTGTCTGTCCGTCTGACTGTCACCCAGTTTCACAGAAAGAACCACAAGTACCACTGACAAGTGGGATACGTCATTTTGAAGCAAAAAATCAGATTAGGCTACATTCCAAATTTCATTAAAAAATTTAAATTAGAAGTTTATTTAAAATTTAAATAACTAAAAATTTAATCTACATTGAAATAACATGCAAATTCCATTTTTATTCAATATTTTCAGTGTTGCCATTTCTTTAAACGTACAAGAAACTTTATTTGAAATAAAAATAAAAACTTTTGAAAGAATATTTATTTATGTGATATATAATTCAGTTTGGATTGTTGTAATATCACAATGGAGTTCTTTTGATGGTTCATTATATATGTATGAAGAAAGATGCATAGAGAATTCTAACTTGGCATAAAAAAAATATGCTTTTATTTTAAGTTTCGCTTTTATTTTTAAAGCATCAATTGTACTAATTATATATTTTTCGAACTGTAAATTAATTTAACAAACTATAAATAACTGAATTTTCGAAAGAAATGTAAATGAGAAATTCTGGCGACACTCACCATTGCCATTTCAACAATCGCTCAAGAAACTTTAATTCTTTTAGACAATAAATAAAAATAAATTTATTTTTGCGACATCGATCAGTTTGAAATGACGTCAAAAATACTTCACTACGAGATTCCTTGTACGTTGATATGAAATGTTTTCATTCTATTTAAAAGCGAGGAATATTACATATTTATTCTTTGAAATATAAATTAATTTTTGCAAACGATAAGTAATAATTATTGAATTTTTGAAATAAAATAAATGAAACTAACCAAATGTAGCATGTAAATGTTTAATATAGAATTAATGCTGTGTTTGTCGCATTTGTTCCTGTTCAACCCAACTGTTGTGTGGAAGCGGGTTAAGTGACAGATTCTATTACAAACCTACTTGCTTTAATCATAAACTGGTGGGGAGGCTGGACAGTGGACAACCTAGTCTGTAAGGCGCTTGCCTTGCTTGCGACAGGTCCCAGGTTCGGGCCCGGACATTGCCAAAGTAACTTCTGACTAGTAAATAGTGTGTGCATCCAAAAATCGTCAAACGAATAATACTCCATGTAGAGGGAGTGCAAGTTAAATATGCTCCAAACTCCCGGCGAAGCTTACTATGTCGCCCTTAAAAGTTGTGTTGTTAGCCTATTCTGGATTCGCCTCGTCACTTGACTAGGGTTCTGAATAACGACGCTCGTCGCCAATAACCCTCGTTTAGCCCTTACGTTGATTTAATCCAAAAATAATTAACCCTCTTAGGGATACAAACGTATAAAACCGTCACCTGATTGTTACGTTTTTCAGTAAAAGTCGTAAATTAAATTAAAAATATTTTCCTGATTTTAAAATTTAAAGTGTGGAGCAGTCATTTTTAGTCATTTGCCAGAGAAATAATCGTTAAGGGGGAATGGGCGCGCTGGACGGGGGGTCTTCAAAGCAAAGTACATCAGTGTTAATCCTATGGTGAAAAAAATATTTTCTCTGCCACATTGCTCCGGCTGTATTGAATATTTTTACGAGCGGAATTTTTTATGTGATAAATGTAGCTGACTTACAGGTCCCGACCTTTCCACTTTTTAAAATGGGTTCGAATATTTTTTGTTTTTAATTTTCAATAAATATTTTTACACAAAATATTCGAAGCAATTTTAAAAAGTGGAAAGATAGAGACCTGTAAGTAATCTACATTTATTATTAAAAAAAACAGTTTGTAAAAATATTCAAAACATCCGGAGAAATGTGGCAGAGAAAAGTTATTTCGTCATTGGATTAACACTGAGGCACTTGAGTTTGGAGACCCGCGGTCCAGCGCGCCCATTCCCCCTTAAAATTATTCATAGAAAGTTTCACTTTTTTTGGAATTTTAATGCGACTGCATGTAGTGAAAACAGGATTTCACTTCAACCAAATTCGTTTCCTCAGAGGTTTATTTTTTAAAAATAACTTTAAACCACTGTGCAAAGGACAAAATAATTGCCGACCTATTAACGGCCCGTGCAGCCAAAATGTCCGACGAATAATACCCCGTATAGAGGGAGTGCACGTTAAATATGCTTCAAAGTCCCAACGCTGCGTACGATGTGGCCCTTATAGGTTGCGTTGGGTGCCTACTCAGGTGTCGGCTCGTCACTTGACCGTGGTTCTAAAATATGACTCCAATAGCCTTCGTGTAGCTCTAGTGCGACGATAATTCAAAACTAAAAACTAAACTAACTGTGCAAAGGGTATACATACTGAATAACGGATTACTGGTTTAAGTATGTAACATCTGGATAATCTAATCCCGATCCGGTATTAAAAGTTCTTAATCATTAAAATTTGGCTTTGAGCTGAAGATTCCAGTTAAATTAGACTCAGTAGTGCAAAACAACTTTATGAAAACTGTTTGATTATACTCAAGTTTTCATTTAATTAATGGGACTCGGTAACCAAATTAGATCAAAGTGAAGATTTTATTTTTTGCTGTTTTAAAAGCTATTTAAACTCTCAAGAATGTTTTTCCAAAGTTTCAAAACAATTGGAAAAATATTTTTCACATAAAAAGCCTTTTAATGCAATTTTTTTGTTATTGAACGTTCCACTAAAATGTAATTATTTTGATTGATTTTATTCAGTTTCTAATGTTTTGAAGAAACGTACTCTTACTTAGAATTCTAAAACTCCAATAAATGCCTCCAACAAATTTTTTAATGTACATAGCAAAAGAGTATATTGAATACAATTAGGGACGGAATAGAAATTTTTTTTGATAGATTATTTTAATAAACTAAAAAATATGAAGCTTGTATTTGTTTAATGAATATCGGGTATTTACCCACTGAAATATTTTATTCGAAACTATGCCTCGTATCAAAATTAAATTCTTTAAAATGTTAAGAATGAAACAATACTGATTACAAAAAATATCCCTGAAATAAAAATATATTGTTGAAGAAATCTTTAAAACTAGGGGGCACCCCCTGCTCGCTATTGCTCGCCAACCCACGGGGAAGTGCTCGTGCTGTTCCCTTTGGATCTCTTCGCTCGCTCAACGTACATTGAAATATTTTAGTCTAGCCTTTAGTATCTTTTTTTAATTAAAATTCGGTTAATTTAAAGTAGCATATCCGGCAATTTTTCTCCAAATATGGTAACCATGCCAAATCAGTATTATGATAACACTTGGCGACGAAAATCGGGCAGAATCGCAATAGATCGTCTTTTAAGCGAAATTCGTCAAATATTACAACCCTGCCATTGCTTAAACCCACAGCAAACTTGAATTAAGTTATATGGAAACCTTGATATTTATTTGTTACTAGCTTTATAAACCCGGCGTTGCACGGGTGTACTCTTAATAACGGTGATTGTTTCTTTTTATGTAAACATTAATTTCATACCAATTGATGCCTTCTCCACTGGTCAGCACTCCATCGGTATATTATTATTTCCTACCATTCTAATATCAGCATTAATTTTAAAAAAAGAAATCCGATTGTATCCAGGCTCTTCTAGGAGTTAGAGGGCTTTCCCATAGACCCTGTTTAAATTGCCAGAATAGCTTTGATATAATGGCCTGTTTCCATTTGCCCTTATTCACCCGAAAATGCCCAAAATGTGATGACCAACTCCATATTCGACCACTCGACAGGGCTGGGGAGCCCAGTTGGTAAAGGCGTTCGCCTTGCATGCGATAGGTCCCAGATTCGGGTACGGGCATCGTCAAAATAACTGTCGACCTATAAACGGCAAATGCAGCCAAAAATGTCCGAGAAATAATACCCCATGTAATGGGAGTGCACGTTAAATATTTTTCAAAAGTCCCAACGATGCGTATGAAGTGCGTATGCGTATATTAAGGGCCTTGGGCCCTTATTAACTGCCTTGGGTGCCTACTCAGGTGTCGATTCGTCACTTGACTGTGGTTCTAAATTAAGACGCCCGTGGCCAATAGCCTTCGTGTATAGCTCTAGTGCGACTATAATTCAAACTAACCTTAACCCATACAACTGGATGGGAAAAGCTACCCTAAGGAAAATTTTTTACTTCGCCAAAAGCCACCAATGCCAAAATTCAATCGGCCATTATATCATAACTGTACCAAATTGACATAAGGATATCATAAACATAAAGTTTGTATGCCAAACGTAAAGGGTATTAACATTTCTTAGAAGTTTTCATCAGATCTAGAATAGTTATCGCCTTTAAAGTAATGATACATTGTAGCAATATCTTCACTTCTTACTATTTGTAAACATCAATTAAATTAAATTTGGAAACCCAAAAAAAATCAAAAGATTTATATTCAATAAATAAAATAATTATTTTCAAATAACAATCTTACTAATTAAACTCGCGTTTTCTTACGTGCTTTTACTTAATTTTCGTTCACGCTGAACGCGCTGAATTTTTTTAAAATTGAAGTAAAAAATATAAATTCTGATCTTACAATGCTATTCCTATGGCGAAATCGGCTCACGTTTTGCACTCCTACATCCGTTTGGGTTCCAATAAAAAGTATCCTATAGCCTATTCCTGGTCCTAAGCTACCTCCCCACCAATTTTCAGCCAAATCAGTTGAGCCGTTCTTGAGTTATAAATAGTGTAACTAACACGACTTTCTTTATATATAGAGATTTTTAGGTTAAACTTTAAACGGAGATCGCGCTCTCGCGTTGTATTGCTAATTTCTAAATGTTAAACCATTTTAATTTTAACTGCATATCTATAATAATAAAAGAAAGTGTCCGACTGTTTGTCTGTGGATCGTGAAAGACCTACTTATACTGCCCTCAGAAATTCGAAATTTTTAAGATAGATTCCTTTTAATACCTACGTGTGCACATGAGGCTTGGTTTTTTCATATTTTTTCCATTTTTAGAGAAAATTTTAATTTTCTGAAAAAATACACCACTTTCGCTCAAATCCAATCATTTTTTTCCTTTCGTGTGGCCATTCGACATAAGGAATTAAAATGAACACAAAAATTAATTAAAATTGAAATTTTTATTTTCTTTCCATTACCTTCAGAAACTAAATTAATGATTTGAAAAATAATTGAACGTGCCAATGATCTAAATGTTTTTTTTTAAACCCAGAATGGAGGTTTTTTGGCGTGAAATAACATTGTTATACAATTATGGTTAATTTTGAATTTATCAGGAAAATTGCGATGACAGTAAGTTCATATTGAGGAAATTTTTTGTGATATGAGGATGTGCATTTTATAGTGATTCATTTTTTTTTGAATTTTTTAAAGCAATATAAGTAACGGGATTTTATTTTTTGTAATGAACGGGAACAAAGGCAAAGCTTATTATTATGTAGCAAATTAAATGACACATATACTTGAATCGATTTGATATTCTTTTAGTCCGTGGGAAGAACGGGTATAAATTTGCTAGTAATAAAATAAAGAAATTTGTTTCCAATATAATTTTCATTTAGTTTTTTTTACTTAATCACCCGGTAGAGATAAGGTGCCAAATGAGGGAACCTTTTTCTTCAAATTTAGTAATTTGGCGAGATTTATTTTGACCTTCTCAGCGACATTTTTTCTATAGATCCCCAATTCATCATTTGTACGTCGTTGTTTTTGAAACTGCTATCTAAAGAATTTTCCCAACAATGCTGTGCTAATGACCTAATTAATCTAATTAAATGTTTACCAAAACATTTCGCCTTGTTTTGTCACACTATTTTCGTGCGTGATTTAAGCGCAGGAAGGGTTAAAGGGCCCTTATCGGGGAAGTTTCAGATGCAGAGTGTCTTTATATTAATGGGGAGATCTTCAACGAAAATGTGTAGTAATTTGTAGTTTACTCCAATTTTCTCCATAAAGAGGGAATATAAGTAGATGATAATATTTGCTGTTCATATTTTCCTTTGCAGGCTTAATACAGGGTGGCCCAAAAGTAGGCTAACAGTTAATGGCGTCCCGAATGTACCATTGGTGAGAACTTTGGGTTATTTAGACCATGTACAGGGTGGTCATAAAATAACGATCGCTATTCGGAGAGGTCTGTAGCTTGAATGAATAATCCGAATGCAACGAGCATCGAGACACTTACTGATCAAGAAGGGGGGAAAGAATGGAATCATAAAAAAGAAACTCGTCTCTTGACCAGGGTTCTAAAGTACGAGGAGTGGCCAATTATGGACGATTACGGCCAACACAGCCAATTACGCCTCGTAATTTAGAACCCTGGTCAAGAGACGAGTTTCTTTTTAATGATTCCATTCCCTTTCCCTCTTCTTGACACTACTTACTAATCAAGAAAGGGGAAAAAATAATGGAATCATAAAAAAGAAACTCGTCTCTTGACCAGGGCCCTAAATTATGAGGCGTAGCAAATTACGGCCAACACAGCCAGTTTCGCCTCGTAATTTAGAACCCTGGTCAAGAGACGAGTTTCTTTTTATGATTCCATTCTTTTTCCCCCTTCTTGA
>JAFNEN010004012.1:0-18849 GCA_019343175.1 Oedothorax gibbosus
GAAGCCCGGCACGGCTGGATCGAGTCTTGCTCTTTCCCTTTACTTTAACCGCCTTTTTGGCCTCTCCTGACATGATTTATAGGTTTTGATGGGTATAGAACTCTAAAAGAGAATGCCAACCAGAATCAGAATCATTAAGGGGTGGCCGACGCACTGACGCCGGAGGCGTCAAAACCGTCCTGTATGGCTAATATCGTTGGAAACCTCAACGCATAGAGTAAACATGATGTTGGGTTGGGATGACGGTAGAAAAGTCAGCTAAGGAGCAAGCATATTAAGCAGTGCCATCATTTTCCTCCTCCTTGCTGGTGGTGGCTGCTAGGACGGCAGCGTTCTTTAGGAATGACTCTAAGTCGCCGAAGATATCTTTCGATTGCATTCTTGACGGTTTTCAGGGCAGTAAAAATTGAAGCGGGGTCCTCATTGGTTGGGAGGCGGGGCTTCGAGTGGTGTGCCGCCTGGCGGCACCTTCCGGAAGTACGCACTTGGGATGGGTCGGGGGCGTTTTGGGCACGTCGCCGGGATGAGCTCAGGTGAGGGGGGGCTGAAAGTTGGCGCAGCGGTGCGTTTTTCTTGTCATCTCTGGTGGGGCAGGTACGGGAATCATGGCCGAGGCCGCAGTACCGGCACCTGGGTCCCATAGAGCAAAAGGTGGAAGTATGGCCATAGTGTTGACAGGAGTAACACTGGGGAATTCTGGCAATCTTCCGATATGGCTCAAATGTGACAGGGAGTCCAAGAAGCTTGGAGACTGAGAAGGCCTCCTTGAACTTCCCCGTTCGGACAATCAGCACTTGGTAGAATGGGAGGGGGGTCTTCGTCCGAGCTCGGGTGAGCTGAACGACTTTGGATGTAATGAAGCCGAGTTTGGATTATTGCGTCAGCAATCCTCTCGGTGGGAGTGTCAATAGGCAGACCTTTAACAACCAGCTTGAGGTTGCGGTCTTTTGCGGTTAGAGTGTCTAAAGAAGCCAATATTGCTGCTTCTCGGAGAATCGCCAAGATCTTAACCTCCTCTCTTACCGTTCTAGGGAAGCATTTGGTAAACTGGTAGAAGGGGCGATGTCCGAGGTCCGCGCCGCAAGCTTCGGCGATACGCCCGCAAATGGAGCGGCCCCACCTCTTCCGCCAGGAAAGAGGATGGGCATCGGACTGGCAACTTTGACCCGCCGGGACATCCGGGCTTACCTCCGGAATGGGGCATCCGGGGCAGCCAGTCCCTGGTCGCCGGGAATTAGAATGCCACCAACTTTTCAAAATTCTGTTTATATAAGATTTGGCTGAACTTTTCCGACCCACCAATCAGTTCGCTTCTTTTTTCCCCACTCCTCGCCACCTTCCCCACTCGCAGCGCCACCACCACCCCTCCGCGCTCTCTCTCTCTCTCGGTGAAATGGAGAGTGACACGAATGATTTTTAAATTTATCAATTAAATTGAATTTAATAAAGCGGCTCCTCGCGCGCCCGAGCAGGGGACTGTTGTTGCTGTAGCAACGCGTGAACCGGGCCACGCGGTCGTGCCGCTTTGCGTCCCTCCCGCGCGTTATACTCGCAATGAATGAAATGTGCATCGCATTGTGATTAAAATCTGGTCATAATGTTTATTGCCGGTACAAGAAAACAAAGCAATTCGAAAAAGGCAACAATGAATACGGAAAGTAAGTTTGCTACAAAACGCATCTCCATTGTTGAGATAAATGAATTAAATCGGCAACAATACAATTTTAAAATAAGCTTAAACAGTTGAAAAAGTTGGTTTCTACATTGTTACACTTTGAAAAGTCGATTAAAAACGTTTAAATCGTTCGTAGTAATGATATTAAATGCACCAGAGTCAGAAACACGGCAGATTTAGTCGTTGCGTCTTTTTGTGAACCAAGCAATCGGCTTTAGTATTTTTTTTTCTTTCTTTTTTTAAACTGAATCGCACATTCCGGGCCTATTTTATGGTTTTATATTACTTATTTTGATCAATTGACGGAGTCAAACTTTATATAAACTACTGCATTATAGCAGACTGCCAACGGCCATACCATGTTGAAAATACCGGTTCTCGTCCGATCACCGAAGTCAAGCAACATCGGGCGCGGTCAGTACTTGGGAGGGTGACCACCTGGGAACACCGCGTGCCGTTGGCATTCTTTTTTGCCTTTTTTAAATTGAAATGAATTAGCTTAATTATGATTTACCATTTTATAAAATTGGACCCCATCTTTGTTGAATACTCTGGTATTTTCAGATATCTATATTTCAATCGTTACCCTTTTTAAAGAATCAATTACAGACGAATGATAGTTTCGGTTTCGTAATGGAGTGGTTAGATTTATTGACGATTTGTGTACTAGTAGGAGTGTGTGTGTAATAAATATTTTGGCCCTGAAAGGGCCTTTGGATGTGACGGTGGGGAAGAATTTACTTGGAGCTGGTGTATTTGGTAACAGCCCTTGGTTCCCTCAAGAACGGCGTGTTTTGCCAATTCTCCGGGGAGCAGGAGTCGCACGGCAGTCTGGATTTCCCGACTGGTGATGGTGCTCCTCTTTTGTAGTGAGCAAGGCGAGAGGATTCGGCAGCGATTCTCTCAAAGATGTCGTTGACGAAGGAGTTCATGATCGACATGGCTTTGCTGGAAATGCCAGTGTCGGGGTGAAAACCCGCTTCAAGACTTTGTAGATGTAAATAAACGAAGGACTCCTTCCTGCGCTTCTTCCTCTTCTTTTTGTCACCAGCACGGACAGCCTTTTGGGCTTTACCGGCCTTCTTGACAGCTTTGCCAGATGCTTGGGGAGCATGATGCGTAACTTTCGATATCAAATAGCGAAGTGATGAAATTTAACTAACTAACGTTTCAATATTCGGACGACCTGGGCGCGCAGCGCCCTCCACGTCCAGTATGACTGGGAATTTGGCATGGCAGAAAAGAGTAAACTGGCTGATGAAGTGTAGGAATACGGGGCGGATCGTTGGGAGCCAATCTGCTCGCGGCGTAGGGATACATAGCAAGTAAATGATAGAAAAATGGTCGGCCGGGGTTTTTTGGGTTTTTTATAGGTTTTTTTTGGAGATTTTTTTTTGGGATTTTTTGAGTTTTTTTGGTGGCCGAAAAGAAAAACAAAAGACAAAAATATGTACAAAATAAATCAAGAGCGGTCAGTTAGACTGCCGGATTGAGAGACGCTCTAGGACGTCTAGCATTGCATGGCAATGTGTGGTCGTAGATTGGGAGATTCAGTAATTCAGTGTTTCCGGAGAGCTCTAATTTTTCATAAAAGTTGGCGGCCAACTTAGCGATAAAATCTGACAATTTGACGATGTTGAGAGCTCTTCTTATGTCCTCGTTCCTAATGAACCAGCGCGAGCCTGTCACCTGCCTTCTGAGAGTAATACTCTGAAGGTTTTCAAGGTTTTTTATTCTATATTTGCACGCCGATCCCCAGACTGGGGCTGCGTAGGTAATAATTGGTCGAAGAAGGGTTTTATAAAGCAGGAGTTTGTTGGGGATGTTTAATGGCGATTTTTTGCCTAGAAGTGCGTAGAGGCTGAGAGAGGCTTTACGATATTTATCAGTAATGTAAGTTATATGATACTGCCAGCTGAGTCTGTTGTCAAGGAAAACTCCAAGGTATTTAACGTTAGAGGTCCAGGGAATGGTAGAGTTAAAGAATTGGATTGGTTTGGGATTGGTTCGTTTTTTTGTGAAAAAGACGGCTTGGCTCTTGTCGACGTTAATGCAGATTTTCCATTTTTTAAGCCAAGTTTCAATAATATTAATGTGCTGTTGTAGTGCTAGGGTGGCATATTTTGGGTGATGATTTCTTGCAAGAATGGCCGTATCATCAGCGAACATGGCGAGAGTGGTTTTGAAATAGGTAGGGATGTCGTTTACAAAGAGGTTGAATAGGATCGGCGAAATAACGCTTCCTTGGGCTGTTCCGGCACGAATTGGTCGTTTGGTGGAGTATTTGGTATTAATTTTAACAGAAAAATATCGGTCATTTAAATAAGAAGAAATGATTTTGATAAGATTAACGGGGGCTTCAATGTCGATGAGTTTGTAAATGAGACCGCTGATCCAGACCTTGTCGAAAGCTTTTGCTACGTCAATGAAGAGCGCGGCCGTTGATTGGCTGTTGAGGAAACCCTCCGCGATGAGTTCAGTAACTCGAAGGAGTTGGTGGGTAGTGGAAAGTTCTGAGCGAAAGCCGAATTGATGGGGGATGAGGATGTTATTTAAATTAAGGAAGTTGGAAAGTCTAATTTTGATAATTTTTTCAGCAATTTTAGCGAGGGTGGGTAGTAAGGAAATGGGCCTGTATGAATTTGGATTGGTGTCTGGTTTACCAGGTTTTTTGATGGGGACAACGGTGGCAATTTTCCACGGTTTAGGGAAGTATTGTAAGGAGAAAATAAGATTGATGGCCGTGACAATTTGGAATAAAATGTTTGGCGGCAGATTTTTTGCCATTTTATTGGTGATGCCGTCGCAGCCGGGGGATTTTTTTACTTTGAGGTCTTTAATAATGTTTTTAATTTCATAAATGTCGGTTGGGTCGAAATCAGGGGTGTTGGGCGTGGCCAAGAATTCGTCGACTTTAAGAGTGACGTCAGTGTTGAAATTTGGAAAGGTGGTTGGGTTTTCTGAAAATTGTTCTTCATAGACGTCAGCAATAGCTTCGACTTTTTCTGAATCAGAGGTGTAGATATTACCGTTATTTTTAAGTTGGGGAATTTGGGAATGGTTAGATCTGCATCTTTTGGCAGCTTTGTAAATGGATCCGTCTTCCGGGTTGAGCGAAGTTAGGTAAGAATTCCAGTCTGACTGGATGAGGGCTTTAATTTTTCTTTTAATAAGGGCTTGTAATCTGTTGGTTTCGGTTTTATCAGCTGGGTTTCTGTTGCGCTGCCATTCGCGTTTAGATCTATTTTTGAGTTTAATTAGCTCTTTAATGTCGGGAGGGGTGTAGATGTTATTAATAACGTCTTTTATGTTGGAAGAAGAGTTATGCGCAGAAGTGATGGCAACGTTTAGGTTGTTGATAGCCGTATCAAGATCAGCGGGGGAGTTTATGATAGATAAAAAGTTAGGGGCGTTAGTTAAAGAGTTATTGAAAAGTTCCCAGTTAGTGTGGAAGGTGGTTAATTTAGGGATGCTAAAGTTTAGAAAGAATTCAAGGATGATGGGATTGTGATCCGAGCTTAGATCGGGAATAGAATTGATATCATAGGGGGCGTTGAAGTCTCGGATGAGACCGAAGTCGATAGTGGAAGCAGAATTCCATCCGATTCTAGTTGGAGTAGGGGGTGTGGCAATGTTGAAGAAGTTATTAAGGGCGAAATCTTTAATATAAATACCAGCTTGATTTGGGAGGCCAGTGCTCCAGTCGGGGTGTTTGGCATTAAAGTCACCGACAATGATGAGGGAGGTGGCAATGTTGCTAAGGGTTTTAAGGTCGTTGATGAGATTATGATCGGGGGCATTTTTAATATAGATAGAAGCAACGGTAAAATTAGGGAGATCTAGCGGTTGGATTTGGGCAATGGTTGCTTCTATGAAAAGGAAGTTAGGAGAGGGAATGAAAGCATGGGGAATGGAGCTTTTGATGAAGATAGCGGTACCGTGTTTAGTTTCGGGGGTGTTATTATTATAATTGGAAACGATTCGATTGTTACGGTGGCAGGTCATGTTGGGGATAAAGACTTTGTTAGTGTCGTGGAGACGGGTCTCTTGTACGCAGATAATGTCGGGGGATTGTCTAGCGGTGAATTCCCTGAGTTCGCCGATTTTTCCGGAGAGACCGTTTGCGTTCCAGGATACAATCTTGAGATCGTGCAGTCTAGTTAACATTATTTGTTATTTGCTGGCTAAGTTTATTGATCGTTTCTTGCATGTTTTGGACTTGTTTAGTTAGGTTATCAACAACTTTGAGTAGATCGGCTATTGTTTTTTGCTCTTCGCTGCGCGGAGCTTGGGCGGAGCTTGGACGATTTCTGTTGGTCCAGAAGTTTGGTGGGGGGGCGCTGGTGTTGGTGGTTTCGGTTTGAGAGGAGCTCGGATCAGCTGTTGTGTTGGTTTCGTGTTGGTTTTGGGATTTAGGGTAATTAGGGTAGTTAAAAAAGTTGTTTGGTCGGCTCCAGTTAAAGTTTCTGGGGTTTCGATCAGGGGCATAGTATTCATTGTTATATTTAGTGTGAGCTGGGTTGTTAAATCTATTGCTTGGTCTGTATTTTGGAAACATTCGGCATCCGCGGTATGAGGCGGGGTGATTGCCGTTACAGTTTGCACAAGTGGGTGCCGTATCTGGGGTTTTTTTGCAGGTTTTAGACTCGTGGTTTTGGCCACATTTGACACATTTCGGTTTCATGGCACATTGAGAGCTGCCATGGTAAAAGCCTTGGCAGCGGAAGCATTGGTTGACCCTGCCTGTCTTTTCATACTTAACAACTTCGACGGTGACGTAAAACAATCGCGTGATTTTATATATTTCGTCGACATTCGGGGTGTTTGTTAGTGTGACCATGAAAATGGGGAGGGGGGTTTTATCTTTAAAACTGCGGAGTTGGGCTACAGTTTGGACGTTGAACTTTTTGTCCGTTAGTTCTTCTTTGATGGTGTCACATGAGAAGTTGCGTGGGAGGCCTTTAATACAGACTTTAATTGGTCTGGAGTTCCTAAGTGATATAACATAGTATTCAATATTGTTCTCCGTCATCAGTTTAGTAACTGCGCGGTGTTCATCTATGGTTGCGAAAGTAACTTTGAGATTTTCTCCTTGGAGTCGGAAGTTAGGTTTAATTTGGCAATATTTTTCAATTTTTTGGCATAAAGACACATGGTCGGTTATTATTGGGATCATGACGGCCGGGACTTTTTCCTGCGGCGGGATTTGTTCAGGGATGTTTTCGGCGGTGGGGATATTAGATAGAGCGTCAAATTTGTTGTTGGTGGGGGTTACAGTTTGGTTTAGATTTAAGGTTTTTCTGGCGATCAGTTTTTTAGGCGGTGATTTGAAACCGTCTTCATCAGAAGATCCGTCTGATTGCATGTTTTTTCTTTTAGTGGGCGTATTTAGGTTGGTTAAGTCGGGTTTCGGGTAATGAAATCTACAGTTCGGGATGGGGCACTTGGCTTGTTGAGATAGGATTTGTTTGAGAAGTCCGATGTGAGATTCATGGCTAGCGATGGAAGCTTTATGGATTGCCTTTTGTTCAGGTTTGAATAGCTGTTCATTTTCATTAAGTAAATATTGAAAGTTGTCCCTGGCTTTAATAGTATCGTTTAATTTTGCTTGGTAGTAAAGTTTGTTGCGACAGATGTCAGTGGCAGGCGGCGCTGGTGTCGAGGGGGAGGAGCTATCAACATCGGTGATCGGCGAATTTGGCCGTGAATATGTTATGGGCGCTATAATTCCCTGAGAATCCTGAATTTCATTAATTTGTTCGGATGAATCCATTGCCTGTATTTTTCCGGTCATGTTGGTATCAAATAAGGGTTGGTCGGGGCTAGGGGGGTCCGTGAAATCACCGTGAAGCGACATCTCGGTCCGACTGCCAGGTTGTACTTCCCGCCCCCGGAGTACTGGAATGTACGCCAGGATGAGGGTCGCAGGGCGGTTTCCAACTAAGACACCACGAAGGGCGCCTCTTGGTTGTCCACCGCCTAACCTTGGTCTAACGTCTCAAATAATTACCCGCGGTGTGAGAAGGGCGGCTGAGTATCGCTTCGCCTAATTAATCGCGGTAAAAACCGGAAAGGATCGGCAACCCTGGTGGTTCGTTGAGATAACTCAGCCGCGGTTAACGTCCGCGACGGGCACGAAACCTACAATGCGCCCGAAATGGCACGCAAGGGTCAGAACTACAGAGCGACGCTAAGGAGGAACCTGTCTCTCCAACGTCCCAAATAAGAATGAGTGATGAAATTTTCCCAATTTTTTGACTATTTATGCGTTCAGCGGCATCTTTTCTCCCTACCAATGGGATTTGGCAGAGGGCGCTGCCGACGCGGCAAAAGTAATAAATACCCGAAAAAATTTGGAATTTTCATCACTTCGGTTTTTGAATCCTGTGAGTAAACATGTCTGGTCGAGGCAAAGGAGGAAAGGGACTTGGAAAGGGGGGTGCCAAGAGGCATCGTAAGGTGTTGCGTGATAACATCCAGGGTATCACCAAGCCTGCCATCCGCCGTCTTGCTAGACGTGTGGTGTGAAGCGTATCTCTGGTCTGATCTACGAAGAGACCCGTGGTGTGTTGAAGGTTTTCTTGGAAAATGTCATCCGAGATGCCGTCACATACACTGAGCACGCTAAGAGGAAGACCGTCACCGCTATGGATGTCGTCTATGCTTTGAAGAGGCAGGACGTACTCTGTACGGTTTCGGCGGTTAAAAATCCTGCAACTTCATACATTTCATCATATCATCCCTTCACCGTCCCATAAAAACGGCCCTTTTCAGGGCCAAAAATTATGACACACTTTTTAAAAACATTAATTTTCATAAGAAAACAGGATTCTTAGTTAAAAATATTTAAATGTAGAAGTTAGGACCAATTTCTGCCGTGTAGAGGGGCCTGGTGCACGTTAAATCCTTCTTATGAGCAATTCTGCGTATAAAATCACTTTTTACCAGTGTAAAAATGTTCAAATCGCCTTTCAAATTACTTTATACCATTGTTTTAAATTTATTTTAAATTTGCATTGTTGTCGAATTTAGCTTTTTAAAATGTCGACAATGAATTATCTAGTAAAGTCATAACAATGCTTCAATTACTTTTCCCTACTACCATTGTTGATATTTTTTTTTTTTTTTTTTAATTCCGATTTTCGTTATTACCTTGTGCCTGTATGTAACAATGATTAGACTAATTTTTTTTTTTAATGTTTCATAACGGTTGCGTTGGGTGCCTGCTCAGGTGTCGGCTCGTAACTTGACTGCGGCTATAAAATTACGCCGCCAATAACCCTCGTGTAGCTCTAGTGCGACGTTAATTCAAATTTAGCTTACATTTTTGAATGTTTAAATTAAAAAAAAAAAAAAAAAAAAAAAAGGGGGGGGGGGGGGGGGGAAATGATGTTTCTTTTTTTTTTTTTTTTTTTTTTAATATGAGTGTTTATATATTTTTTGGCTCTGAAAAGAGCCGTTTTTTTTTTTTTTTGTAGGTGTGTGTGTGTGTAACTGTTCAGTCTATTTTTTAGCTGCCTTTTTGGGTGCAGCCTTTTTAGGGGTCTTTAGCTTTTTTGCTTTGGGTGCCTTCGGCTTTGCAGCTTTGACAGCCTTTTTAGGAGACTTGGGCTTGGCGGCCTTTTTGGGAGTCGCCTTCTTTGCAGCTGGCTTTTTCTTCTCAACCTTTGCCTTCGGCTTGGCTGCAGGTTTCTTAGCTGCGGCCTTTGCTTTTTTGGCAGGGGAAGCGGCTTTTACTGCCTTGGGCTTTTTCACCTCCTTCACTGGCTTTTTGGTCTTCTGGCCGGAAGCGCTCAGCTTGAAAGAGCCGGTAGCACCCTTTCCTTGGTCTGGACGAGGATCCGCTGACCACGGCACTCTTCAGGTATTTCTTAATGAAGGGTGTCAATGGGTCGAGATCGACCTTGTGGTGGGCACCGATGTGCTTCTTGATGGCCTGCAGAGACGATCCACCACGCTCTTTCAAAGCGGTGATGGCATCGACGACCATATCGGCCACTTTGGGATGGGTGGGCGCAGTTTTGGGCTTTTTGGCGGCGGCCTTTGCCTTTTTTTTAGGCGTGGCGGCGGCAGGGGTAGCGGCAACGGCAGCAGTTTCTTCAGACATGTTTTCGCTAGGAAATCTGAGATCAGAATAAAGTTTAAAACTATAACACGAAAGTTGTGAGCGAGTAGCTTCAGCGCCCCCTACATCGTCTTCTGATTCGCTGGTTTGCGTGACGTATGTGCCGTGAAGTTATAAAAAGGCTAAAAAATTTTAAATTGACATTTCTGGCTAGATTTTCATACGTGTAGCACGTAATCGAAGCAATGGCTCGTACTAAGCAGACCGCCCGTAAGAGTACCGAGGCAAGGCCCCCAGGAAGCAGTTGGCCACAAAGGCCGCTCGAAAGAGCGCGCCGCAACCGGTGGAGTTAAGAAACCCCATCGTTACAGGCCCGGTACCGTCGCTCTCCGTGAGATCCGTCGTTACCAAAAGTCGACCGAACTTTTGATCCGCAAGCTGCCTTTCCAGCGCTTGGTCAGAGAAATCGCTCAGGATTTCAAGACTGACCTGCGATTCCAGAGCTCCGCCGTCATGGCTCTCCAGGAGCCAGCGAGGCCTACCTCGTCGGTTTGTTTGAGGACACCAACTTGTGTGCCATCCACGCCAAGCGTGTCACCATCATGCCAAAGGACATCCAACTTGCCCGACGTATCCGTGGCGAGAGAGCTTAACTTTCACAAAACTCACACCTAAATCAAACGGCCCTTTTTAGGGCCAAAATAATATCTTGCATCAGCACATACCCTCTAGCTAAGCTAATTGAACTAATATACTTGGGTGCCCCCCCCCCCCCCCTTTTTTTTTTAAATCAAAAATTATCACGCCCTGCATATACAAATAATTTATTAGTTAAATATGTAATATTGCCGCGCGTAGAAAAGAAACCGTTCAGTTTCAAAAGGCGTAGAGGGAGCCACACTTTTGATGTATCCTTCCGCCGTCTCCTCTTTTTAAAGTTTATGAGATCCCATTAATAGCTTTTATTTTAAGATATGTGTGATTGTTTGTTGTGTTGATATTTTTTGGCCCTGAGAAGGGCCGTTGTTTTTTTTAGGTGTTGTGGAAGTGTGTTTAAGCTTTCTTTTCGGTCTTCTTGGGCAGAAGAACAGCCTGGATGTTGGCAGTACACCACCTTGAGCGATGGTGACTCCAGAGAGAAGCTTGTTCAATTCCTCGTCGTTACGGATGCGAGCTGAAGATGTCTAGGGATGATCCTAGTCTTCTTGTTGTCTCTAGCGGCATTGCCACCAACTCGAGAACCTCAGCTGCCAAGTACTCCAAACAGCGGCTAGGTAGACTGGAGCACCGCACCCATCGCTCGGCATAATTGCCTTTTCGGAGAAGACGATGGATACGGCCGACGGGAAACTGAAGCCCGGCACGGCCCGGATCGAGTCTTGCTCTTTCCCTTTACTTTACCGCCTTTGCCTCGTCCTGACATGATTTATAGGTTTGATGGGTATGAACTCTAAAGAGAGAATGCCACCAACTTTTCAAATTCTGTTTATATAAGATTTGGCTGAACTTTCCGACCCACCAATCAGTTCGCTTCTTTTTTCCCCACTCCTCGCCACCTTCCCCACTGCAGCGCCACCCACCCCTCCGCGCTCTCTCTCTCTCTCGGTGAAATGGAGAGTGACACGAATGATTTTTTAAATTTTTCAATTAAATTGAATTTAATAAAGCGGCTCCTCGCGCGCCGAGCAGGGGACTGTTTGTTGCTGTAGCAACGCGTGAACCGGGCCACGCGGTCGTGCCGCTTTGCGTCCCTCCGCGCCGTTATACTCGCAATGAATGAAATGTGCATCGCATTGTGATTAAAATCTGGTCATAATGTTTATTGCCGGTACAAGAAACAAAGCAATTCGAAAAAGGCAACAATGATACGGAAAGTAAGTTTGCTACAAAACGCATCTCCATTGTTGAGATAAATGAATTAAATCGGCAACAATACAATTTTAAAATAAGCTTAAACAGTTGTAAAAAGTTGGTTTCTACATTGTTACACTTTGAAAAGTCGATTAAAACGTTTAAATCGTTCGTAGTAATGATATTAAATGCACCAGAGTCAGAAACACGGCAGATTTAGTCGTTGCGTCTTTTGTGAACCAAGCAATCGGCTTTAGGTATTTTTTTTATCTTTCTTTTTAAAACTGAATCGCACATTCCGGGCCTATTTTTATGGTTGATATTACTTATTTTGATCAATTGACGGAGTCAACTTATATAAACTACTGCATTATAGCAGAACTGCCAACGGCCATACCATGTTGAAAATACCGTTCTCGTCCGATCACCGAAGTCAAGCAACATCGGGCGCGGTCAGTACTTGGGAGGGTGACCACCTGGGAACACCGCGTGCCGTTGGCATTCTTTTTGCCTTTTTTAAATTGAAATGAATTAGCTTAATTATGATTTACCATTTTATAAAATTGGACCCCATCTTTGTTGATACTCTGGTATATTTCAGATATCTATATTTCAATCGTTACCCTTTTTAAAGAATCAATTACAGACGAATGATAGTTTCGGTTTTCGTAATGGAGTGGTTTAGATTTATGGACGATTTGTGTACTAGTAGGAGTGTGTGTGTAATAAATATTTTGGCCCTGAAAAGGGCCTTTTGGATGTGACGGTGGGGAAGAATTTACTTGGAGCTGGTGTATTTTGGTAACAGCCTTGGTTCCCTCAGAGACGGCGTGTTTTGCCAATTCTCCGGGGAGCAGGAGTCGCACGGCAGTCTGGATTTCCCGACTGGTGATGGTGCTCCTCTTGTTGTAGTGAGCAAGCGAGAGGATTCGGCAGCGATTCTCTCAAAGATGTCGTTGACGAAGGAGTTCATGATCGACATGGCTTTTGCTGGAAATGCCAGTGTGGGGTGAACCTGCTTCAAGACTTTGTAGATGTAAATAGCGAAGGACTCCTTCCTGCGCTTCTTCCTCTTCTTTTTGTCACCAGCACGGACAGCCTTTTGGGCTTTTACCGCCTTCTTGACAGCTTTGCCAGATGCTTGGGAGGCATGATGCGTAACTTTCGATATCAAATAGCGAAGTGATGAAATTTTCCCAATTTTTTGACTATTTATGCGTTCAGCGGCATCTTTTCTCCCTACCAATGGGATTTGGCAGAGGGCGCTGCCGACGCGGCAAAAGTAATAAATACCCGAAAAAATTTGGAATTTTCATCACTTCGGTTTTTGAATCCTGTGAGTAAACATGTCTGGTCGAGGCAAAGGAGGAAAGGGACTTGGAAAGGGGGGTGCCAAGAGGCATCGTAAGGTGTTGCGTGATAACATCCAGGGTATCACCAAGCCTGCCATCCGCCGTCTTGCTAGACGTGGTGGTGTGAAGCGTATCTCTGGTCTGATCTACGAAGAGACCCGTGGTGTGTTGAAGGTTTTCTTGGAAAAATGTCATCCGAGATGCCGTCACATACACTGAGCACGCTAAGAGGAAGACCGTCACCGCTATGGATGTCGTCTATGCTTTGAAGAGGCAGGGACGTACTCTGTACGGTTTCGGCGGTTAAAAATCCTGCAACTTCATACATTTCATCATATCATCCCTTCACCGTCCCATAAAAAACGGCCCTTTTCAGGGCCAAAAATTATGACACACTTTTTAAAAACATTAATTTTCATAAGAAAAACAGGAATTCTTAGTTAAAAATATTTAAATGTAGAAGTTAGGACCAATTTCTGCCGTGTAGAGGGGCCTGGTGCACGTTAAATCCTTCTTATGAGCAATTCTGCGTATAAAATCACTTTTTAACCAGTGTAAAAATGTTCAAATCGCCTTTCTATTACTTTATACCATTGTTTAAATTTATTTTAAATTTGCATTGTTGTCGAATTTAGCTTTTTAAAATGTCGACAATGAATTATCTAGTAAAGTCATAACAATGCTTCAATTACTTTTCCCTACTACCATTGTTGATATTTTTTTTTTTTTTTAATTCCGATTTTCGTTATTACCTTGTGCCTGTATGTAACAATGATTAGACTAATTTTTTTTTTTTTTAAAGTTTCATAACGGTTTGCGTTGGGTGCCTGCTCAGGTGTCGGCTCGTAACTTGACTGCGGCTATAAAAATTACGCCGCCAATAACCCTCGTGTAGCCTCTAGTGCGACGTTAATTCAAATTTAGCTTACATTTTTGAATGTTTTTAAATTAATAAAAAAAAAAAAGGGGGGGGGGGGAAATGATGTTTCCTTTTTTTTTTGTATTAATATGAGTGTTTTATATATTTTTTGGCTCTGAAAAGAGCCGTTTTTTTTTTTGTAGGTGTGTGTGTGTGTAACTGTTCAGTCTATTTTTTAGCTGCCTTTTTGGGTGCAGCCTTTTTTAGGGGTCTTTAGCTTTTTTGCTTTTGGTGCCTTCGGCTTTGCAGCTTTGACAGCCTTTTTAGGAGACTTGGGCTTGGCGGCCTTTTTGGGAGTCGCCTTCTTTGCAGCTGGCTTTTTCTTCTCAACCTTTGCCTCGGCTTGGCTGCAGGTTTCTTAGCTGCGGCCTTTGCTTTTTTGGCAGGGGAAGCGGCTTTTACTGCCTTTTGGGGCTTTTCACCTCCTTCACTGGCTTTTTGGTCTTCTGGCCGGAAGCGCTCAGCTTGAAAGAGCCGGTAGCACCCTTTTCCCCTTGGTCTGGACGAGGGATCCGCTGACCACGGCACTCTTCAGGTATTTCTTAATGAAGGGTGTCAATCGGTCGAGATCGACCTTGTGGTGGGCACCGATGTGCTTCTTGATGGCCTGCAGAGACGATCCACCACGCTCTTTTCAAAGCGTGATGGCATCGACGACCATATCGGCCATTTTGGGGATGGGTGGGCGCAGTTTTGGGCTTTTTGGCGGCGGCCTTTGCCTTTTTTTTAGGCGTGGCGCGGCAGGGGTAGCGGCAACGGCAGCAGTTTCTTCAGACATGTTTTCGCTAGGAAATCTGAGATCAGAATAAAGTTTAAAACTATAACACGAAAGTTGTGAGCGAGTAGCTTCAGCGCCCCCTACATCGTCTTCTGATTCGCTGGTTTGCGTGACGTATGTGCCGTGAAGTTATAAAAGGCTAAAAAATTTTAAAATTGACATTTCTGGCTAGATTTTCATACGTGTAGCACGTAATCGAAGCAATGGCTCGTACTAAGCAGACCGCCCGTAAGAGTACCGGAGGAAAGGCCCCCAGGAAGCATTTTGGCCACAAAGGCCGCTCGAAAGAGCGCGCCGGCAACCGTGGAGTTAAGAACCCCATCGTTACAGGCCCGGTACCGTCGCTCTCCGTGAGATCCGTCGTTACCAAAAGTCGACCGAACTTTTGATCCGCAAGCTGCCTTTCCAGCGCTTGGTCAGAGAAATCGCTCAGGATTTCAAGACTGACACTGCGATTCCAGAGCTCCGCCGTCATGGCTCTCCAGGAAGCCAGCCGAGGCCTACCTCGTCGGTTTGTTTGAGGACACCACTTGTGTGCCATCCACGCCAAGCGTGTTCACCATCATGCCAAAGGACATCCAACTTGCCCGACGTATCCGTGGCGAGAGAGCTTAATTTTCACAAAACTCACACCTAAATCAAACGGCCCTTTTTAGGGCCAAAATATATCTTGCATCAGCACATACCCTCTAGCTAAGCTAATTGAACTAATATACTTGGGTGCTCCCCCCCCCCCCCCCCTCCTTTTTTTTTAAATCAAAATATTATCACGCCCTGCATATACAAATAATTTATTAGTTAAATATGTAATATTGCCGCGCGTGAGAAAAGAAACCGTTCAGTTTTCAAAAGGCGTAGAGGGAGCCACCACTTTTGATGTATCCTTCCGCCGTCCTCTCTTTTTAAAGTTTATGAGATCCCATTAATAGCTTTTTATTTTTAAGATATGTGTGATTGTTTGTTTGTTGTGTTGATATTTTTGGCCTGAGAAGGGCCGTTTGTTTTTTTTAGGTGTTGTGGAAGTGTGTTTAAGCTTTCTTTTCGGTCTTCTTGGGCAGAAGAACAGCCTGATGGGTTTTGGGAGTACACACCTTGAAGGGGATGGTGACTCCAGAGAGAAGCTTGTTCCAATTCCTCGTCGTTACGGATGGCGAGCTGAAGATGTCTAGGGATGATCCTAGTCTTCTTGTTGTCTCTAGCGGGATTTCCAAACCAACTCGAGAACCTCAGCTTGCCAATACTCCAAAAAAGCGGGTAGGTAACTGGAGCACCAGCACCCACTCGCTCGGCATAATTGCCTTTTCGGAGAAGACGATGGATACGGCCGACGGGAACTGAAGCCCGGCAAAGGCTGGATCGAGTCATTGCTCTTTCCCTTTTCTTTACCCCCCTTTGCCTCGTCCTGACATGATTTATGGTTTATGGGTATGAAATCTAAAGGGGAGAAAAGCCACCAACTTTTCAAAATTTTTGTTTATATAAGATTTGGCTGAACTTTCCGACCCACCAATCAGTTGCTTCTTTTTCCCCCTCCTCGCCACCTTCCCCACTGCAGCGCCACCACCAAACCCCCCCGCGCTCTCTCTCTTTTCTCGGTGAAAAGGAGAGTGACACGAATATTTTTAAATTTATCAATTAAAATTTAATTTAATAAAGCGGCTCCCCCGCGCGCCCGAGCAGGGGACTGTTGTTGCTGTAAACAAAGCGTTTAACCGCCCCGCGGTCCCTGCCGCTTTGCCTCCCTCCCGCGCGTTATACTCCCAATGAATGAAATGGCATCGCATTGTGATTAAAATCTGGTCATAATGTTTATTGTCCGGTACAAGAAAACAAAGCAATTCGAAAAAGGCAACAATGAACGGAAAGTAAAGTTGCTACAACACCAACGCATCTCCATTGTTGAGATAAATGAATTTTAAATTCGGCACAATACATTTTAAAATACGCACTTAACGTTGTAAAAAGTTGGGTTTCCTACATTGTTAACACTTTGAAAAGTCGATTAAAAACGTTTAAATCGTTCGTAGTAATGATTTTAAACGCCCAAGTAAAACAGGGCAGATTAGTCTTTTGGTTTTTTTGTGAATAGCAATGGCTTTAGGATTTTTTTTTCTTTTTTTTAAAAACTGAATCGCCACCCCGGGCCTATTTTATGGGATTTTATTTATTTTGATAAATTGCGGAGTAAAATTTAATAAACTACTGCATTATAGCAATCCCAACGGCCTACCATTTTAAAAAATACGGTTTTTCCGTCGATCCCCGAAGTCAAGCAACATGGGGGCGGGGTAGATTTGGGGAGGTGACCCCCTGGGAACACCGCGTGCTTTTGGCATTTTTTTTCCCTTATTTAAATTGAAATTAATTATTTTAATTTAGATTTACCATTTTAAAAAATTTGGACCCCATCTTTTTGTATTTGGGAAATTTTTCAAAATTCTATTTTTCAATCTTTACCCTTTTTTAAAGAATAAATTACGAGAATGATATTTTTGGGTTTCGTAATGGAGGGTTAGATTTAGGACGTTTTGTGTATAGTAGGAGTGTGGTGCAATAAATATTTCCCCCTAAAAAGGGCCTTTTGGTTGGATGGTGGGGAAGAATTTATTTGGGCTGGGTATTTGGTAACACCCTTGGTTCCCTCAGAGACGGCTGTTTTCCCAATTTCCCCGGGGAGCAGGAGTCGCAGGGCAGCTGGATTTCCCGACGGGTGGGGTGCTCCTCTTGTTGTAGTGAAAGGCGAGAGGATTCGGCAGCATTCTCTTTAAAGATGTCGTGACGAAGGAGTTCATGATCGACATGGGTTTTTGGAAATGCCCGGTCGGGGTGAACCCGCTTCAAGACTTTTTTGATGAAAGCGAAGGGGACTCCTTCCTGCGTTCTTTCCCCTTCTTTTTTTCACCACACGGACGCCTTTTGGGCTTTACCCGGGCCCTTTTTGAGCTTTTCAATGCTTGGGGAGGGGTGATGCGTAACTTTTGATATCAAATAGCGAGGGTGAAATTTTTGGAGATCGGAGATCGAAATAAGGATTCGTGTCTCGACGCGGAGCGTCCTTACTACATCGAAGTAGTCCCCAAAAGGGGGGGGGGAAACGATTCACTGGGATAAAAAGGGTCAGTAGACCGGGATAAAAAATAGTGTGGGGGGGGGCCCCAGAAACCCCGCAGAACGTGGTGGAAAAGACCCACCTTACCACAATGGGTTTGGTGGACCGTCCCCGGGGCGTTTTAAGGCTGACAACGAATTGATTAATTTATGATTTGAGCTTTTTTATGCTCGGTGCTTCCCTTTCATTAAAAACTTATGGGAGGCCGAGAGGGGTGAGTCGATAGATTCATTCCCAAGCATTTTGGAGATTTTTTTCTGACGAACCAAGGGGCGTGTAGTTCCCAGTGTCTTTTTCGGAAGTTGGATTTTTTTTAAAGGCTTTTTTGCTTTGCCCCGACGGGGACGCGAAATAGTATGGTTTTATCTCTTTTGTAAGCAAAACTTTTTTTTGTAGGGACATATTTGGGGTTTTTCCAATTGGTCCTAGGCTAAGGCTGCTCCTGTCGCCTTTCGATGGCTTTTTTTAAAAATGCTCTTAAAACTCATTCTGTCAAGATGGACTCCGAATACTTGGTGGGGCTGGTTTTGAATTTTGAGTTAAAAAAACCAAGGTTGGGGTCATAGTGAGTTTTAATTTTTGGTTTCGGAAAAAAACCGATACCTTTTCTGCGTTGATTTTAACTGCCAGTCTACACCAATCTCGACTGAGTAAAGCGCGTTTTTAGTTTCTCAAGGGATATTGCCTCTTTTTGACTTTGGCCAGAAAATTTAGTATCTCTGCAAATTGGGCAGTAAGGTGTTTTTTTTGGCCGGGAAAAACATTTTTGTACAGATTTAAAAGGTGGGGAGAGGGAGCTACCTGAGGTACTCCCCGCTTTTATAGCCTTGTCTGACATGTATGTTTTTTTCTAACCCGGAAACTCCTGTCGTGAGGAAAGAAAAATCATATGATGAGGGGCTTTGGGGGTTGCTTAATTAGTTTTCAAATAAGGCCTTCGTGCCATAAGCTGTCGAAGGCCTCAATGTCTAGGAAAAACGCACCAAATGTTTTTATTGTTAAAAGCGTTTTTATATACTCACAAAATTTTGGACTTGATTATGGTGGAATGCCCTTGTTGAACCAATGGTTGGGGTTAATTCGTTTTTTTGGGTGAAGTG
>JAFNEN010004015.1:0-17500 GCA_019343175.1 Oedothorax gibbosus
ATTCGCGTCTGAATCTGAAAACGTCTTAAACTAGCCTTTTTCTGGCCTTTTCAGTCCCTAATCGTGTCTTACTGGACGTCACAGCCTTTTCCAGACTGCTTTAATGTCTTAAAATAATGAAGATATTTGGCATTTAAGACGTTTAATGTGACTGAAATTACGTTTAAGACCTTTTTTGTCTTGATTTAAGACAGAACGATTTGCTGTGTACTACCTCTTCCACTTTTATTTGCGCCACCCTGTGTAAACCAGATTGAATATTTTTTTTGTTTCAATTACTGTCACAATATTTGTAATAAATACTTAAAATTTAATTCAAAAATTTAAACTCTTTATATCCGTGTTTTAACTCTATAGTAACAGAGAACAAAACTGCCGTAGGCAGGTAAACTGCATTAACCATAAGAAAGAATTGGATTATTTCTGCTCTGAAATAATCAGTCTTTCAGTATACTTTCTTATAGGTTAAAGAAATGGACAATTACAGCGTTTTCCACAAACATATTTATTCGATTAAGCATATTAAAAAACCTCTAAAACTCAAGTATTTCTGGTTTTAATGATGTATTTATTTTTAAATTCATTTTTAAAGTTAATGATACGTCACTCCTGTTAAACCTCTCTTAGCATAACAGATGACGTCACGGTTGGTTTTTTTTTTGTTCTTGGCGTGTTATTTCGTATCACGTTTCACTGTATCGCTTTTGAAACTGTGAAACGTGCTTTCATCCTTATCAAACTCTTAAAAAAGTTATGCTATTTGACAGAAACGTGTCATGTTCATTGCAGTTAATTTCTTCAAACGTTGAACGATTTCACGGTACTCGACTATTCCGATCAGATCCAACAGTCAATAGTTCTGCAATAGCTCATACGCGCTCTAGTGTGTGTATTTTAACTAACAACCAAACTTGGAACAAGCTGTTTAACTTCCTTGATATGAACTGGTTACAAATAATATTGTCTTCTTCTTTTAATGAGGTTTCGCAGAAATTGTAAGGTTTACTATTTTATAAAGTGTATTACAGCATAGATCGAAACATCGCCAAAAACATAACAGTTGACGTCAGAGCTGTTTTCAGTGACGTACATTTTCGGCAAATTTCAAATGCATTTTTTGTTGAAATTAAACATATTTGTGAATATTTAACCTTACATTCGGAATCTGCAGCTTCTAATGTACCAGAAAAACACATATATTATGAATTTCGCGTTTCATGCAACTTGTCCATTGAGTGCTTCCAACAAAGGTCCAAGTTATTAGTCTAGATACTGCAGTTTATCATTAGTGTCTAGATACTACTATATCTTTCCGCTGCAGTTGTTTGTAGCACTTGTAGTTAGGGCTATGCAAGAGGGTGACGGACAGAAGCTTTATAAAAACGTGCACTTTTTACGTTCTTAACGTAGTGTGGATGCTACTTAAGTGAAGCCGTTCAAATGTTAAAATAGCGGCGCGCTCCTCGCATTTTGTGTTTTAATAGTTGATTGTGATTTAAATATTTGAGAGAAGTCGTCCGTGAAAACTTGAATCCCTCCAAAAAAACTTTGGAAAAGTAAAAAAACGCCAATCTAAAAAAAATAATATAGAATTTGCCTTTTGAAAAAAATACCTGATGCATTTGTTTTATAACAAAAACCAAGTCATTATGAAACTTGTAGTTAAAAAAGCTGTGATATATAAGAATGCCAATCTTTTACTTAAAACTTATTGGCCAACCGATCCCTTGAACAAATTTACAGTTAACTGTTAAACGATATGGTGGTAAAAAGTATTAAGGTTATGTTTTGCTATACCAAAAACATGCAGAGAGAAAATAGCAAATTTATTATAGTTCGTGACATAGTTATCTTTCAACGTTCATGCCTTTCTGTTGATCGATCTCTGAAATACATATGCTACCTATGGTGCTAATTTATGTTACGCTCCCATAAAAAAAATGCGCTGTTTGAGGTTGGAGCCCCCCTTCTTAATATTTCTTTCTTTTCTTTCCTATAAATGAATCTCTGACTGTTAAAGAAATGAATAGGAAATTTTAGTGATAATGAATTTTTGTTAAGTTTTTGTGTTTTAATGTCCGAAATATTTATAATATATTGAAAGACTGCCAGAAATTTCTTATGAAAGAGATTTGTCCCTGAAGTAAATTTTTAGCATATAATTATGCAATCTCGTTTTCTAATGATAAACAGACACAAATATCCTTTAACAAATACTCATTGTTTACAATGCAAATATCTTTATATAAATATATTGAGATCATATATCTGTTAAAATTATTATTATTATCCCTCTTTATTTTGCTTTTTTCATATTCTTTTGTATGATTTAATTTTTTTGAGGGGGATAAGGATGGGCACCAACCTCAAACAGCGCATTTTTTTTATGGGAGCGTAACAAAAATTAGCACCATAGGTAGCATATGTATTTCAGAGATCGATCAACAGAAAGGCATGAACGTTGAAAGATAAGTACTACCCAACTTCAGAATATTAGAATATTCCAAATATTTGAGTTCTTCTCATCAAAAAGACACGATTTCTTACCGAATATGCAAAGTAGACGCCTCCTTGAAGTTAGCATATATTTTAAAGATATCTATCAACCATATATTGTTTACACAAAACATAAAAATAAATACAAATTTATAAAATCAAATTTTAAAAAGATCATATTATTAGAATAATGATAAAAGGCGTTCCAAAAAATTAGAATATTTGTCCATTTACGTGATTGGTCCACGTGGTGTTGAAATTTCATATAACTAGCGACGTATTAGAAGTAGTGACAGTACTGTTCCATGATTGAAAACAAAATTTCCGTTGTTGCTGCTTAGAATGGGCCGAAAAAAAGATATCTCTATTCTTACTAAGAATATAATTTTAACTTTACGGAATGAGGGGCTGACTCAACAGAAAATAGCCAGGAAGGTGAATTGCTCTCAAGGAACTGTGAGTAAAATTCTTCAGGACTACTATAGGAACAATAAATTTAAATATACTAGCGAAAAATGTGGTGCCAAACGAATAACAACCAAGAGGCAAGATAGATGTCTGAAAAGGATTACTGAAAAACATCGATTCAGGTCAGTGAATTTTATAAATAGGAAGTGGCGAGAATCAGGAGTTGATACCTCAGTCAGCACTACACGACGTCGAATACTTGAAATCGGCTTTCGATCACGTGTACCAAAGAAAAAGTCATTCCTTAGTGCCAGACAAAAAAGGGCACGTTTGTTGTGGTGCCGAAAAAGGCTGCTTTGGGGCACCCAAGATTGGGGCAAAGTACTTTTCAGTGATGAATCAGTATTTTGCGTGTCTGTCGGTCCACAAGGTCACCGTGTTTGGCGTTTTTCTCGAGAAGCTTTTCAGCAACAGTGCTTAAAACGCACAGTTAAGTTCAGCACATCAATAATGGTTTGGGGGTGTTTCAGTGCCAATGGCTTAGGAAAGCTTTGTGTATTGAAAGGCACTGTTAATTCCGAAGTGTACAAGTCCGTTCTTGACAAATATATGATCCCTGCCTCTGAAGATCTATTTGAAGGGGAATTTGTCTTCCAACAAGACAGCGCATCATGTCACACATCGAAAGCAACCTTGTCTTGGCTGAAAGATAATGAAGTACAACTACTTCCTTGGCCCGTGAATTCACCTGATTTAAATCCTATAGAAAATATATGGGGCTTAATGAAGAAAAAACTGAAAATATTGGCTCCAAAGGACCAGAACGAACTCACAAAATTCGTTAACCGTGCTTAGTATGATATCAGCCAAGATCATTGTAAAAAATTAGTTGAAAGTATGCCGGATCGACTGCGAGATGTGATAAAAGCTAGGGGCGATGCAACCAAATACTGATTAGTTGCAAATAAAACTTGTAAGAGCAATTTATTTTATTTGTTTACGCATTATTCTAATTTTGTGAACTACCATTAGGATGTATTCTAATTTTGTGATTTTTTTATATTTTGATTTTAAAAGTAAATTTGCAAAATCAAGCCAATTGTTTTATGTTATTTTCATTAACAAATCTTATAAAATGTAATAAAACAAAAAGAATTTGTGAAACTTTAGTTGTGTATAAAAATAAATGCAACTTTCAAAGTTTTGAAATGTTTTATTCTCATTATTCTAATATTCTGACGTTGGGTAGTATGTCACGAACTATAATAAATTTGCTATTTTCTCTCTCCATGTTTTTGGTATAGCAAAACATAACCTTAATACTTTTTACCACCATATCGTTTAACAGTTTACTGTAAATTTGTTCAAGGGATCGGTTGACCAATAAGTTTTAAGTAAGAGATTGGCATTCTTATATATCACAGCTTTTTTAGCTACAAGTTTCATAATGACTTGTTTTTTGTTATAAAACAAATGCATCAGGTATTTTTTTCAAAAGGCAAATTATATATTATTTTTTTTAGATTGTCGTTTTTTTTTACTTTTCCAAAGTTTTTTTTGGGGGATATCAGTAGTTTTTTTTTAAACTTTATTTTATGAGATGCTTTTTGAGGTAAGGATGATTACCAACATGTTTTATGAACAAGATCAAAGAATACAAAGGCAATATGACTACTAAATAGAATACATAATTTCAATGGTTATGGGAAGTTGTATAACCACCGCGAACAATGCCGAAAGAAAGTTTTTTCACAACGACTTGAACATATGAGGCTGACAATCTGGTGGTATAAAAAAGAACTTGGGAAAGGAACAAAAATGAATTGCTTTTCCGGCGAATAAAGTAGCTATTTTTGGCAACTTATCGCAGCTGTTTGTACGACGAATTCTCTTTGTATAGTTATTTTGTCGTAGATCTGCTTGCCCAATGTATGTTCAATATGCTTTGTTTTTTTTTCTTTTTGATATATAAGTTTTTTTAAGATATTCTTTATAGATATTTAGATTATTTTTATAGATTATTTCTTTGCTTTTGTAATTCGATTTAAGGTTACTTGAAAAATTGAATTGAAGATAATTGAGAATTTTTACAGCGTTTACTTAATCATGAAGATGATTCTTCAGCATAAAAGAGCTCTTTTATAATAAATTCTCTCGATAAAAAGTATAGTTTATAAAAAACCCAATTACTTCTTAAAGTATGCAGAACTAAATAAATGTTACCTGTGAAGTACGACAAATCCTTTTTTACGCCACTCTTTGCAATTAAAAACTACACAAGAATTTGACATCTTGTACGATTAAAAAAAATTACATGATTAAGAATATTCTCCCCATTGGACGAATTTAATCAAATATTTAAGATTAAAGCTAGAATAAAAAATAAGAACTATAAGGAAAAAATCGTCTGCAAAAACATTAAAAAATACGCCATGCGGCTGGATGCTATAAATCCACGTGACTTGGGAACATATGTGAGTCACCATTCAGGTTTGCCGGCCTACTCTTATCTGGTTTTTAAGTTTGGCGACAATTGGCATAGTTCTAACGGAACAGTAGCGATAAGTTGCCATATGTTGCAACCTTTCTCCTCTTGGCGATTTTCATGATTGGTACGCGTTTGGAAGCTGCTTGACAGAGCAATGCGCAGTCCATTCTATTTATGTCTATGTCTTTAACGAAGTTGATAATAGGGTACTTGACTGCATCGCCAAAATACCTTCCAATATTATTTAAATGATAGTTGAAAGTCAAAAATAACAAATGCATATAAATTTTTTGCGAGATAAATCTTTAAATCATAAAAAAAATCATTTTAAAAAGGCATTTTTTTCACGTGATCACAAACACAACGCTTTGGCTGACGTCACTAGTAACTATAAACAAACCGGCGTGATGTTTTTTGTTTTCTGATTAAACTTGATTTAATCTAATTTATTCTTGAAATAATAAATATTGAGATAATGTAAGGCTTTTTACAGAAGCGGATATTTCAAATTTGCCTAAATTGGATTCCAATGTGGTGTTTCAAAGTTTGTTTATAGTCACTAGTGACATCACAGATACCACGTGACAGCCAGGAAGCGTTTTCGGGAGTGATTTTTCGTCCTAATTTTAAAATTCATTTTTCTGCCTTTTTATGGGGTATTTGAAAAAAAGAAAAAATACGGGTCTAATATTTTTAGCATAAGAATATTTTAAGCCAATAAAAAAATTTTAGTCAAGTACCCTATTATCAAATGTTTCACCTTAACATAATCTCGGGTTACGGTTATGTGTTATAATGCAAACATTTAGTAACAGCTCATGGTAAAAAATTTCACTTTAATAATAAAATATTACTTTAGCATAATTAAATATTCCTCAATAAAATTTAGGCAAAAAAATATTATTTCTTACTTTTCATAAAAAAAAATAAGCAAAGATTGCTTTAACATAATTAAATATTACTCAATAAGTTTTAAGCGAAAAAAAATATTATTTCTTACTTTTCATGAAAAAAAAAAGACTAATTTTTTGAATTGTAATGGTAACTGAATATGGCAACCAAACAGGCAAATATGACTGTTTACATTTTTAGATCAATCAATCCATCCACTCGCGTTATTATCTTTTCTTTAAATAAAAACGCCAAAAAGTTTAAATGACGCATTCCGATTATTAATTAAACATTTTTTTTTCAATCTGTCTATTCAGATATATGATTAATCATATATTTTAGAAGCTGTAATAATCCTCCCAATAGTTAACAGCGCTACTATGCGGCTCGTCTACATAATTATAGCAAACCTTGGCGCGTTTTCAGAAGTACTTGACGCTAGAATGGCTTGTTTATTGCGCAACCATACCGCCAAAGTTAATATAGACTTTAATTAATTAAAAATAGAAAGATTCATTTTTGAAACTTCAAACCTGAATGGGGCATGAATTGGGGCATTCTTAATAGTTTAGTAAAAACCGCTTCTAGATTCTTGGCCTAGTAATGGCTGTAGGTCTGAGCAAAAATTAGGGAAAAATTTGACTAAAACTGCTCGGAAGATTTCATTTTCATAAATTTCCATAATTTTTTTCTCCGCTGTTTTTTATTCTTGAATAACCAAATTTTTTTTATGTAAAGTAATCCACGAAACCTCTCTACGGTATTTTTTTTATTGTTCAACAAAGTTTAGTTTGCCTGATAGAAAATAAAATCGATTTTGTGTTTAACATGGCGAAATGTTTAGAGTATACATACATAACTGCCGTTTAGCCCTTGGCGTCATTTTCAGATTGGCGGGCGGAACGACCGTTCCGTCTGATAATGACTATCTGTGTAATGACTATGTGTGTTGTTATTGTTGCTTATCTTCTTTAAACGAGTTCGTTGACTGTTAGGCAGTCGAAGAATAGCAGAGGATTACAATATAGATCATCTCGAGAGTCCAATGCATTCTTAAAGGTATTCAGGAGAAGCCTGATGATTTTGGCATTTGGTGCAGGTGCGAAGGTCTTCCTGCCCTCGTTGAAAGTGAGGCACTTGATGGGACCACTGGCGAATCTTGAGAGTACAGTCCGGGTACGTCTGTCTCACAGGAGTTCAAGGGACAAACTCGGTTTTGAGCCCATGTACCAATTACACTGGACAACAAAATTTCAAAAATTTCCTTCGACTGAGATGAAAGTACCCAATTCTGACTGATTTCAACGTGCTAAACACGAATATCACCTTTAATTTTTTTTTGTTAGCTATAGTTTTTAAGTTACAGTCATTTTTTTCATTACATAGGATTAGGAGAAATGAATGGGGACAGCAAACGCAAAATAAATGAGTCAACTTTGTTTACAGAAACCCTCCTAATTTTTGCTCATACTTGCTTTATTTGATATTATCAACATGAGGGTGGGAGGAGATGATAAGTTTCAAAGTTTGTGCACCCATATTAACGGCTCAATACCCTTAAGATAAGTAGAATCGTTCTCACGTCAAGAGGCGCAGACAAAAGAACACTAAATTCTTTGAATTTCGTCCGTGGTTGTTTTTAGAAGTTGTAGCATGTCTAGCAGACGCATGGTTGTTATCCTCATTAAAACTAAATTAATATTGGCCACTTTGGAACAGGGTGTACTTTGTTATGTTGGATCGGGCGCAGAGTAGAAGGAATGTAAGGCTATTTAACTTTTATCTTTTTCTAAATAACACCTCCTATAACTTATGAGACACCTCCTATAACTGAGATGATGCAGAAACAACAGTCATTAACATGATTTGTTGGTTCCCTCCTAATTATAAAATAGCATTCCCTTTTCTTCCCAAAAAATAGCATTACCTTTTCTTTCCCCCATCAAGGCGAAGTGACAAATTTGCTACACAAGTCTCACAGTTTATACTTGAAAGGCCTAGCATTTTTCCTGGCCCCCTATCTTGTAACCAAAAAATACAAATGAAACGCTTTGTTAACTTGCAGTGATGCTCCTTTTTTGTGTGCAGAAAATTGTACTTTGCCGCAAATATAACAGAAGTTATTAGCACTATTAATGCATTTACAAGGCATTACCCAGTTATAGATTTATCACTAACACTAATTTTTGATATTTTAAAGCTTCTAAAATAACCAAGGACGAAATACAAGGAATTTATTGCTCTTTTTTCTGCGCCTCTTGATGTGAGAACTATTCTACTTAACGAATGGGTATTAAGCTTCTAATATGGGCGCAAAAATCTTAAAACTTGTCATCTCCGCCCACCTTTATGCTGATGATATCAAATAAAACCTGTGTGAGCAAAAATTCGGAGGGTTTCTGTAAACAAAATTGACTGCAATTTATTTTAAGTTTGGTGGGCCCATTCATGTCGCCGTATTATATGTGATAGTCACGAATATCAGTCCTAATAAAAAATTGCAGAGCTTGCTCGAACTTATTATGACTACCACTCGAAAACTTTTCCTTAAGTGACTAATAAAAATAAGAAGGCTTAAAACTTGTTAGTGTAAAGAAATTTATAAGTTGATAAAAACAGACGTGCCACTCGCACCCATCACTGCTCCCAGAGCACAAACATTTTACAGACCAGAAAGAGAGGTACAACATGATTGCCTGCAGTCGTATATATAGTAGTGCTCCTTTACATATATATACGGCAAACAGTCAATCATGTTGCATTTACATAATTTTTCATGTTAATTGAAAAAACACATGGAAAAATAATAGTACATTTAATACGGCCAAAAACTGGTTTAGATAAATTAGATTAACTATGATAATATTAGATTAACTATGCAAATACTAAAATTAACCAAACCCGTTCAGCTCCGATTCATTCAAACGTCGTTAATATGAGCTGAAGTGAAAAAAACAGGATTTGCTTTCAAAACATGTTTACAGGTACGTTGCCGTAAAATTTACCGGAAATTAGAGAAAAGTAAGTTAGGTGAAATCTTTATTTTTGATGAATAATAAACTAAAACGTTATTTCTCAATAATGGCCCGCCTTTCCTGTAAATAGGAAGACAACGTAAGTTACAAAAATTGGCCAGAAAAAATGTCATAAAATTTTTTGTAATACTATACTTTGTATTACTTCATGAAAAAATTACAACACTCATCAAAAGAAAACAATTTCTTCAGAAAAAGTTACAATAATAGATGAGTAAAATATTGATGCCTGAGCTGGACTTCAATCAGGACCATGTAAAGAAAAACGCATTAGAAAAATTGTCAAACACATTATACAAAAATTCTATTCACAAGTGTCTTTAAACCTACTGTTGGCAAAGGTTTTGTAAACAGATCTGCTAAATTAAACTTTGTATTGACATATTCGAAACTAAAAAGATTTTCCAAGACCAAATTTCTTATAAAATGGTACTTAATGTATATGTGTTTTGTACGATGATTCTCAACGGTTGATTTAGAAAAGTTTATTGCTGCCCGATTGTCACTATACACTCTAAAAAGTAAATGCGTAAATTTACACACTAAAGCAGGTATTTTTTTGCCACTAGAATGATTTGTTTATGCGTGTAAAAAAGCGTGTAATTTCAGTTTACACACTTGACTGTGTAAATGAGAATTACACACTTTACTGTGCAATCGAGAATTGCACACTTTACTGGGCAATCGAGAATTACCCACTTTACCGATTAATTGAGAAATACACACTTTATTGAGTATTTGAGAAATACACACTTTATTGAGTAATTTAGAAATGCATACATACAATATACATGACTAACCAGATTACACTTAATTACATAATTTTAGGCAACAAAAATGTATTGAGTTATAATATGAAACAAAAATTAAAAATAATGTGGAATATTTTTTATAGATTTAATCACTTTGGAAATTACCATCCAATTTTAATAAACAACAAACAACACAATAATAATACTACACTACTTCTTATATATCAAGTAATTTCAATTCATGATACACTGTAAAATTTTTTACTGAAATTAAAGGGAAAAGTACCGGCAGCAGAGTTGCCGGGACTTTCTTGTTTCGTTAAGTATTTTCCCGTGTATTTACAGAAGTTCAGTTTCTTATTTCTCCGTTGTTAAAATTTTCCATTTTGCATTTTCCGTGTATCCACCGTAGAATATAAAGTTAAATTTAAAACTAATCCACTATTAACAGTAAAAATATAATTGTCACAATTACATATTTTTCAAACTTAGAAGAAACTATTTTAAAAGACAACAAACTGTTAAATATTAAATTATATTGATTTAGCACTTTGACTTTACATATTAAAATTACTTTAAAAGAAAAACAGCAAGTTACAAAAATGTAATGCATCATTACACAAAAAATAAATTTCTTTCAATGTAAAACATTTTTGATTAATAACCAGAATTTAAGACACAAATATGCATCGTAAAAATAATACTTTTAACTATAAAGAAGTAGAGATTATAAAGTTTTCCCTACTGTTTTTCTTTTTAACAAGTAATAACTAAATAATTTTATAATAATACTATATGTATCGGTTGAATGAAGAAACCAAAGCAATTTATAGAAAACATTTTTATTTCAACAGAAAAAAGTATTACATTGCTTACACTTACCTTGATAAATTTTTTAACAAAATAATCCAAACCTTTCCAACAAAAAAATGTTGTTTCAGAATTTCCAGCACGCATATTTTTAAAAAACACTTTGAGCTATATATGAAAATGATTAAACATTACGTTTGAAATAATCGAATGTGAGAATTGAAATAATCGAATGAATCCTAACAATTTAAGAAGTATATTCCAATGAATAATACCAGGTTTCGATTGAAATTGAGACAGGATGTTCACAGCATAACACAAATCAGGTCTGGTTCTGCCAGCAATAAATGCAATGCATCCTAATATGTTTCGATATGGTAACTTAGACATTTCAGAACTTTCTTCATTTGAATTAGGACATTGTGATTTGGACAACACTGTGCCAACTGAAATTGGTAATGTTGTAATTGGAAATTTATATTTACTATACATTTCGTTTACTTTATCTATATATGTTTTTTGATGAATAAACAAACTTTTACCATCTTGCTCAAATTCAACACCAAGGAGCTTGCGTGTCTTTCCTAAAATTTTAAGATCAAAATGTTTATTCAATTTATCACACATGAATTTTATTAAATGCTCACCTTTAGCAAACAATAAAAAGTAAATAATGAAAAAAATGACCATTACTCAAAAACTAGTGCTAACAAAAAAAATTAAGGTCATATTCGTGTTTAGCACGTTGAAATCATTCAGAATTTCGTACTTTCATCTCAGTCGCATTTTCACTATTGACTAGTGTTGGGGGTGGGGGGTGTTTTCTACTCCAATATTTTTGATTTTTCTCGGGAGTATAGCTGCAAAAATGCCTGTGAAAGGAATTACCACCGTCTTGTGTAAATTCAGATCTCGTGCAATAGCCTATATAACTCCGCAAACAGTCATTTTTTAATTTTTAATTAACTCTTTTTTAAGGGATAAAATGACGCGTTTTGCATTGAACTAATGTAGAGTGGGCGGTTTGTTTGGGCCTACTAGGGTTGCTTGGCGAATTTTTATTTTATACTATTATCATTTTTTAAAAAACTTTTTGCAGATGTGCGAACTCGAGTGTACAAAAAGTAATTCATCTTTCTTTGAAAAAGAATTTGAAACGTCGCCCGGATGGAGAGAGCAATGCGAACAGGTATTGGGTAAGTTACCATTCATATATTGTTTTTTACGCACATATTGACATAAGAATATTTTGTTTAATTTTCAATAAATAATTTTACAACAAAATATTCAAACCAAGTGGGATTATAGAGCCCTTCACGTCAGCTAAATTTATCATATAAAAAAAAACCGTATAAAAAAAAAATACGGCCAGGAAAATGGGGCTTAGAAAATATTTTTTCCCATTGATGGAAGATTCTTCGAGATAAGAACCAAGATAGAAAGTTAAAGCGATGACTCGCTAGCGTCGCCAAGCAGATCTGAATATACGGACAGATTTCCCATTCTCGAAAATCCGTTGGGTGCTCGCTCAGTTTTCGACCTCGTCACTTGACCAGGGCTCAAACTTACGAGGCATAATTGACTGTGTTAAAACGCCATGGAGGCTAGAAATAGGCAGACGGAAAATGTACAATCTAACCTAACGTTTTTACAGAAAAAATTTGTTGCATTGGGGCCCCGGGTGGTCTAGTGGGTTTGATAGCGGCCCATTACGCTAACAGTCTGCGCAGTGTATCGGGTGTGGGTTCGATTCCCGCCTTCACCCTGGGTGCACTTTCTTTCTGTGTGTCAGTAAAAATTCTGTCTGTGTCTGTTTTTCTTGACGAAGGTTAATAAGCGGGTCTCTGATCAAGCACACAAGCAGGAAAATACATGTACCAACCTACCTACCTTACTCTTCACTTGTGTGCAACAAAAGTGAACCATCAATAACGCTAGCCTTACCGGGTGCGGGTTCGCTTCCCGTCTTTGCCCTGGGAGTAACTTCTCTATCTGTGTCAGTAAAAATTCTGTCGTGTCTGTGTTACTTGACAAATTTTTATAAGCGAGTATCTGGTCAAGCACACAAGCCGGAAAATACATGTACCAACCTACCTACTAACGCTAGCCTGGGATAATTCTGTGAATTAAAAAAAATAGACGAAGTTGACTAAACTAGATGTGCTATTTTACAGATGGCTCTGTAGAAGCTGAACAATTACAACTTTGGCGAATGACCCCGGAGGAACTAAAAGAAGAATGCAAATGCTTTGTCAGTTGCAAGAAAGATTGTTGGTAAGTAAAAAAGTTTTTTAATACAGTGGAACTGGAGTTGATTTTAATGTGGTCAAATGCTACTTTGCAATTATATGTTTTTAGGCATATATTATTATCGTGAACAACAATTGCAAAAATTAAATAGTTTTGTATTACCTTCCAGACTACGTTTATAACGTAAAACGTGGAAGGTATTATAATCGTTCAGTCCGTCTGTAAGTCTGCCTGCCTGTCACCCCCTTTCATAGCCCAAACTACAAATATACGACAAATCTGATCTGTCAAAAAAATCAGAGCAAGAGCATCGAAATTAGAAGACATTGAAAATATCAGAAAAAAAATCGAATTTGAAGTTCTTCAATTATTTTTAAAAAACTGCAAAATTTAATGCACATTTAAAAACATAAGAAGACATTTTTATTAAAATTGCTTAAGAAACTTTATTTCTTAGAAATAATAAATTAAAAGAAATTTATTTTCGAGACATAAATCAGTTTCAAATGACGTCAAATATATTTCACACAAGAGATTCTTTGATTGTATATTGATATGAAATGTTTTGCTTCTATATAAAAGCGAGAAATATTACACACATATTCATTCTTTATAAATTAATTTAGCAAAATGATAAGAAAAATTATTGAAATTTTGAAAGAAAATAAATGAAACTAGCCAAATTTAGAATGTAAATGTTTATAGAATTAATACTGTGTTTGGCGCCTCTTTTCCCGTTGAGCACAAAATGTTGTGTGGAAGTGGGGTAAGTACGAGGCATGTTTTTAAGTAAGTACCGTTATGCCACACAGCGTCCGAAGCGCTGCGATCGGCGTTCTGCGCATGCGCACTGGGTAACTACATCTCTTGCCTACGCACTGACGCTATTACAGTCTGATTTGTCATTGTTACCGTTGTCTACTGAGTATTTAAGATGCCTCCGATAATCGTGAGTCCCGCCGACTGTGAAGTACGCTCTGTTATAAGATTTCTTAGTGCTAAAGGCCTAAAATCGATCGATATTCATCGTGAGATCTGTGCAGTTTACGGACAAAACATTATGAGTGATGGAATGGTAAGAAAGTGGGTGAGATCCTTTAAAGATGGCCGCACAAATGTGCATGATGAACAACGGAGTGGGCGTCCTTCGGTCATTAATGAAATTTTGGTGCAGCAAGTGGACAATAAGGCAAGAGAAAACAGACGCTTTACAATTTCCTCTTTGTCTGATGACTTTCCTAATGTTTCTCGTAGTGTTTTGTATGGCATTGTGACCGAGCAATTGAATTATCGAAAATTGTGCTCACGTTGGGTACCGAAAATGTTTACGCATGTGCACAAAACCAAACGTCTAGGCAGTGCAATGACTTTCCTTGAACGGTACCACAACGTCGGTGATGATTTCTTAAGCCAAGTTGTTACGGGCGAAGAAACATGGGTGGCCTATGTTACCCCTGAATCAAAGCAACAGTCCATGGAATGGCGGCATTCAGATTCGCCTAAACAAGTGAAGTTTAAGCAAACAATTTCTGCCCGGAAAATAATGTGCACAGTTTTTTGGGACAGAAAAGGAGTATTGCTTGTGGATTTTCTGCCTCGTAATGAGACAATCAATGCAGCAGCTTATTGTGAGACATTAAACAATCTGCGCCGTTCAATCCAGAACAAAAGACGTGGCAAGTTGAGCAAGGGCATCGTTTTGCTGCATGACAATGCCCGTCCGCATGTGGCTAATCGAACCAAAGATCTCATCACATCTTTTAAATGGGAAACTCTAGATCATCCTCCGTACAGCCCAGATCTGGCGCCCAGTGACTACCATCTGTTTCTGCACTTGAAGAAACACCTGGGCGGTCAGCGTCTTCAAGACGATGACGAAGTCAAAACAGTCGTGATGCAGTGGTTAACAAGTCAGGCGGCAGACTTCTATGAGGAGGGTATTCAGAAACTGGTACAACGGTATGACAAGTGCCTCAACATTGGAGGAAATTATGTAGAAAAGTAGATTAAGGTACAGCTTTCATGTAAAAATAAAATTATTGAGATATCTTTTCACGTTTTTTTTTCAAATTTAAAAACGGTACTTACTTAAAAAACACGCCTCGTATCAGATTCTGTTACAAACTTACTTGTTTTATTTTCTAGGACATATTCTTATGATTTCAGTGTAACAGAACGCGAAGATTTTCAGATTTTCAGAAGAGACAGATTTTCTGTAAGTAAAAACCAATTTTTTAATATTAAAAATGATATACAGTAGCTGTCAAAAGTACTTGTGTATATGACATATTTTAGTATATGGGCAATTTTACTAAAATTTTTACTTTAATGCCCCTTGGGCATAACTTATGAAAAAATCAATATTTCGTTTTAATTTTGTTTTGTTATATTAACAAAATAGTCCTTACAAAAGTATCAAATGGCATTATAAAACAAAGAAACTCCAAAAAAATTTTAGGACACAAAACATTGCCGAAAATTCCTTACCGTCCCCTGTCCCGAATGTCAAATTTTTAGTTTAGTGCTCAAACTAACACATTTTTTTTTACCTAAAAATGAAATTCATTCTAATTTAAAATTTAATTAATATCGTATCTTAACAAATTACTTCCATAAAATTTTAGCTTTTAATATTTATAATGCGAATTTCTAATTATGAATTTCTGTTCTCTTAACTTTGTCCCTGGGTTTGAAACATTCAATGATGTCATTATTAAAATGGTGAAGAGAGACATTGGATGGAGATACATTAATTCTTCAATCATAAAAACTGGATTGCAAAAAATTCACATTTCAGTTAATAGCCACCTTTTTACGGAAGACTTTACCAACAAGACGAAAAGTTCGAAAAACAAATGATCTACGTGGCTTTATTGCTTTCCTTACAGTCTCTCCGGGTTAAGGTTAATTTTTGCTTCATAATTGGAATTTTTTCTATAAATACTTTTTAAGTGAGTAAAACGAGTAAAAAAATCAATTTCCGTCAAACTTGAGTTAGTTCCAACACAAAAAAGACAACAACATAATGAATTTCCTTACCGTCCCTTCATTACGTTCCCTTCCTTACCGTCCCCATAATCTAGGGATGGAAAACTGAAACCGTTTTTTTTTTGTGACTTTGGTTTCATTGAAAATTAGTTATTTTAGTTAGTTATTTTAAATAATAAAATAAAAATAATAATTAAATAAATAAATAAATAAATAAATAAATAAAGCTGCAAAGAAAAATTGCACAAGTTTCATGCAAGAAACTTGCTTGAGTGTTTACATGGAACTTGCAATTGATCTTGCGGCGAGGCTCTGCAAGATATTTTATAGCTTTGTGGCACGTTTAACTTGCAGAGTAGTGTCCACGACAGTACTCTGGAGCAACCGTGGTTTGTGTCAGTTATAAACATAAGCAGTGATCGGGATCGTCCATTCCATCGCCATTCGCCATGAATAAAAGGAAAACTGTCGCTTTAATATTAATTGCTTTAGAACTAAAAATCAAAATGTCCGTGAAATACGCAAGTGTTGGAGAAGAATAGGGTTCTGAAAGAAAATGAACTAGGATTCTTTAGAAATTTATTTCAGGAATTATCTATAGAGAACCCTCAGCAATTAAAAAATATACATGTAGGTCGGCATCCGATTTGGAAACCTTTTTACTGAAGATGAAGACCAAACTTGCGGCAGTAGGGGAATCCGGGAATCCCGTCGAACCCCCCCCCCCCCCCCCTTAAAAAACAAAAGTAGAAGCTATTATCACACGTGTATTAAAAGATCAAGAGCAAGCAAAACAAAAACAACCATCATGAAAACAACTATACGAAAATAAAAACAACAAGTTGAGTTGCATAAACCGGTAACACTACTTCAATTTCTTCTCGCTGCAATATTGCTGAGAGTTCCTGCTAAGGGACTTGCTGGGATGTATACACGTGCAAGACGGGCTGAAAACTTTAACTTGCAAAGTTGCGCAATTTTTCTTGCTCGTAGAATATAATTAGTGCATATAATTAGTGCTGAGTATTGTGTAAAATGTCTAACCTTCTTTTTTTTCTTTTATTTATAGTGGAAGTAAGTCGGAATGCATTTGTAAGTAAGAACTTTTTTAAAGATTCATTAACTTAAAACACATTTATCATCAAAATATTAAAAATTTAGACTAAGCATTGTACTTTACGTTGTTTTAAAAAGTGGGGTTATACACACCTGAAAGTCAGCTACATTTATCATGTATAAAGACCGTTTGTAAAAATATTCATGACAGCCGGAGAAATGTAGCTGAGAAAATTATTTTTTTACATTGGAGATCAATGATTGCTTCGGAGACCCGTGGTCATTCTGTTTAATTTGCCGTTAGAAGTACTCCAACCTTTCGTGAA
>JAFNEN010004015.1:22500-48641 GCA_019343175.1 Oedothorax gibbosus
GTTAGGTAATGAACAATTAGATGCTACTTATACTAACTTTGAAAAAACCTTTTGATGCTGTTGATTTTAAAATTTTGCTGTTTAAATTTCTCAACATTGAACATTGAATTTGATCACAAATTAGTTGCATGGTTGCGTTCTAATAGTCCGCCTCAAAAGTTTCGACAAAAAACCATTTTGAGTCACAAAATTTCACTGAAAAGGTTTAGTTGACAAAAGTTGTGATATTAAAGATCAAGCAGGTGTAAATAAAAATAAATTATTTATTATTTTTTAAAAATTTTGACTAAACTTTTGAGACGGACTATATCTTACCAATAGAGTTTTGTATTTGAAATGTAATTCGACTTTATTTAGATGCTTTTTTGAGTAATCTGGAATACCCTACAGGTCATTATTAGAGCTTTTTCTTTTATAATGATGTATCAAACAATTTCAAAACCTCTTTGTTATTTGAGAATGACTTGAAAATTTTTAGACAACACCTTATGTAATGATCTCGAACTTCTACAAACTGAACTTTGTAAATTAACTAATCACTGCAAAAAAAATGGCTTTATCTTAGCCCAGACAAATTTTATGCTTTGTTTTTCAGAAGAACTATAATAACCCAATTTTCTATGATTACAGATTAAACAACGTGGATATTTCTAGGAAGTCACTTATAAAAGACCTTACAGTATATGATTCTACTTTTAGTTTCAATTTACACGTACAAGACTTCACATCAGCTAGAAAATTTGAAATGCTCAAATAATAAAAGACTTATAGTATTTGTGACAGTTTTTTGCTATCCTTGTCCTTCTCTTTTTTTTTAAATACAACTGTGTTAGTTTGAGTAACTCTAATGTGTCCCATATATTGGCAATAGAAAAAATAAAGAAGAAATTTATTAATTGTGCGCTGCGTTTAAATAAAACAAGCCTCCTAACTATAACGCCTCAACCTTTTTCACTTTGGAACGCCGAAGAAAAATGTATTTAAGTTATTTTCAAATAGTGAGTTTCTAAATCCTACAGCACTTTTACACCAAAACTTACAGAAAGTTTTCCACAAACTGTGGCAATTTGTTGCTTTTTCTACAAAATACAGCAATTATTTTTCCGTTTTCTACTTGTGGAGAGACAAATTTTGCACTAAATTTCGGTTTATCGCGGAGTGTCGGTAAACATCAAAGAAAGTTGACAACTAAAAGTAGAAGATTTGTTGATGCGTGTTTGCGCAAGCAACTTGTAGGAAACTATAGTTTTCAAAATAATCTAACTCTCAATATATATGACACTATGCAAAGTATATGTATAGTCCTCTCTTATCACTTCATGACATCTATGACGTGTGTTTTAGACGACTCCAAACTCGTAAAAACGAAAAGGGATAAGGAAAATTTTGGTTCAGGCAAGAATTACTAAATTTGGAGATACATTGTTTTTGAAGGCTCATATTTATATAAGGTTTAGAAACAGTAGCACAACTAAAGGGTGGTTTGAACTTGCATTGGGTACTTGAATTGCTTAACTATATTTTAACTTGTAGCGTTCCCCGAGGTGATACAGAACGTGATAAATAATACATTCTATACATATGCCAATCATCGACAATCAATAAAGATTAAAAAGAAACGCACGTGCAATTAAAGACGACCATTAGCAATTAAGTTTAATCTTCCTTTCACCAACAACCCATGTGTAACTTTAGTGTGACTCATTATTTCCAACCAAACTACAACAGTCGCCTATGCTCGCCAGCATCTCCATCTATATATGGGTACACTGTTTCTGATTTCACCTTTAGGATGTGGATCTGTTCATCTACATCGGAGGCCTGGTGGGGTGCTGGCTCGAGATGTCTCTGTGGACCTGCTCTGGAATACTGGGGAGAGGAATGGGGTCTGCACTCTCCAAGTACAAAAGGGCCAAACGAGCTCAGAGGAAACGGGAAAATATGCCACTGGCAAATAAAGGAGGCAAGAAAGAACAGATCAAGGAATATGTTTGATTTTTTCTCTTTACATTTCTGATAATACGGTAGAGGATAAAGGGCGTATCACGCAGATGCTCATTATCTATCAAAGTTCAATATGTATACCTGTGTCTATAATAATAAAAATGGAACGTTGTGTGTTTGATGGTGTGTGTTCTTTATCGACTCTGGAACTAGACATCTGTTTGACTCGTAACTTTATGAAAATGTGTAGTTCATTCTTGGATTACGATTTTTGATTTTACAGGGCTCAAAAAGTTTTTCGGTCGAATTTTCTGAAAACTCAAAACTTTTTTGCTCAAATTCTATCATTTTTTCTTCTTTCGTGTTGCCATCAGCTGAATAAATGAAATTAAACGTAAAAAATAACTAAAATTAAAAACCAAATGCTTATTTTATTCTGTTGCCATTACTTTCTGAAACTAAATTCATGGTTTGAAAAATTATTGACATGTTTCGCTTGCTTTCATTCCAGTCACTATTTTACGATTTTATTAAGGGTTGGCTGGTTTGGTTGGTTGGTACATAAATTTCCGGTTTGTGTGCTTGATCAGATACCCGCTAATAAACCTCCGTTAAGTAAGACAGGCACAGACCGAATTTTTACTGACACAGAGAAAGAAATTTTCAAAATTGCGAAGGCGGGAATTGAACCCGCACCCTGTATATCTTGCGCAGACTGCTAAGGTAATGGTCAGCGATCTTAACCACTAGGCAACCCAGCCCTCGTTATTGAGGGTTTAGGTGATGATTTGAGCAATACATGTATCTATGCATATTCAAGCTATTACTGTGAATTTTAACTATGATGGTTGTTCAAGGCCATCGCACTAGAGCTCTTATTTGGGTGGCTGACGCGCTGCCTACTGCGCTACCGAGGCCTCTTATTTGGATTTTATGTCTTCATTTTTTTCGACAAATGCGTTGCCAAACTCGCAAAAACTCTAGCACCACCCACAGAAAACATGTGCAACTACAAGGAAAAACCCGCAAACAGAAAGACGTCAGATGGAAAAATGGTAGCATCAACTTTGAGTGAATTGCTTGTTCTGGGGAATATGCCGAGTCTGCAAAGGCTTGACCGCCAATGTTGCAACCCCATTAGAGAGAAAAAAAAATATTCAGTGAATTGCGAAACTACTATTTCAAAAGATTTTAAATAATTATTGTCGCGTAGTAGTGTCTTCTGATTTTATAGTCTAGTCCCCGACACCTTTCTTGCTTCACCCCTTTAAAGTTCCAAATTTTTCAAAGCGTTTTATGTAGGGAGTACTTAGGCCACTTCTAAAAAATTGGTTTGTGGCTCTTTGAACTTAAAACAGGTCTTTAACATGATTAAGGACGCTATAGTTCGATTTAGGCATAGATAAGAAAAAAATACAGATACGCCTTGTAATGGTTCGAATTTGAAGCCAATTGGTCAGGGAAATTCCTGTTCTGCGCAGGATTAGTGCAGTATCCCATGATGCACGGCGGCGCCGCGTTGGTGTTTCATTGAGATTATATTAAAAAGACTGAATTTTCCCTAATTTATTGTAAATAAAGTATTCAGACTATTTTGAAGATCAAAATTTTGCAAATTAGATGAATTTTTAGTTTTTATGTGATGCTTATTATTATTATATTAGCTTTATAGATATTAGCTTTTTGCGTATAATCTCAATGAAACATCAACGCGGCGCCGCCGGGTAAATCATGGGATAAATTAATCCTGCCCGTATCGAAACAGTCGGCTGCAAAAAGCTACATTATCACGCTACTGCGCATTCACCACGGCCGGGCGGCGGGTCTTTGTTTTCTTCTATGCTTTGGGGATATAGGTCGGCGAAAGGGATGAGGGAGAAGACAGAAGTAGTATTTGGTATTCTGGATGAGCTAATCACAATGCATGACGTGTGTCATGGATAATCACAATAGCAGAGGGTCAAAGAGTTCTATAGTAGGGTAGTGACTGAACCTGGCAACAGCACCATGGACCAACACGGAGACAATATAGGGTGGCATGTGGGGCCCGATGGCCGAGTGGTTTGGATGGCAGGCCATAACGCTAGCAGTCCGCGCGCTGTAACGGGTGCGGGTTCGATTCCCGCCTTTGCCCTGGGTGTACTTCCTTTCTCAATATCAAAATTATAAATTAACTAGCACTTTTGCCACTCTATTCGGGCTCCGTAGTGAGCCATGGCTGCCGATGGCAGCTCAGTACGAGTCGTTCCTCTACCCTACTATAGAACTCTTTGCAGAGGGTGCAATCTATATACATCAACTTTTTTATATGTGACGTGAAGGAGTTTATCACAGATGGAGAACTTTGACATCCCGCTTCTCAACTCAATGAGACACATTAAGACCATGTGAAAGGCTAAGATTGCAAAGTACACACTTGCTAGGAAAGACAGACTACACAATAGAGGGGGTGGAGTGGCCATTTATAGTAAGAAAATCTTTAAATGTACTGAGTACATCCTTCCCCAGTTTTAATTAGTTGGCTACCTTTTTGACGGTTATGTAACAAATATCTCCAGTCACCCCCTCCAATTAACGCATGTGCTTTACAGTAGGACTCCTATCATCCATACTCCAACTATTCGAATCGTTGCTTGTTATCCGAATTTCCGAAAGCAAATTCCACCCGATCATCTGTTTTTGTTTATATTTGTTGGATGACATGACATGTAATTGTTTTTGGACCGGCCGAAAAAAATAACTAGGCATGACATCCAACAGCGACAAACAGTAACACATAGGCCGAGTATAAAAGTTCATACGTCGCATATCAACTTTTGTAAAACCATGGTTCTAACTTAAGTTGAATAAAATAGCTGTTACAAAAAGCTAATCACTCAAACCTCCAAAACAGCACCTTACACTTTGCTTTTGGTTGGTTTGATGAGTACTAGGGTTGACGAAACTAAAACTGCATGATTTCTCAGCCCAACAATATATTGAGTATGAGTAATTGATTGAAGCTACCGGGGGCAAAGATAGCCTGGTTGGTAAGTTCTTGGACTGGAATCCCTAAGGTTGCGAGTTTGAGCCCTGGCCACCGAAGACCCCCGTGTACGCTAATGGTGACTGGCGCACGTTAATTTCCGTCGTGGTCACAAAGTCCTTCACGTTCCCATACCAAAGCAATACCTCTGGGGGTGACAAATTCTGGGGATCCTCTAGTTGGCCTCTGTCTCTAAAAATTCAATGGATCCACCTACGAGCAGTAGTGCTGCCCTCTATTGAGAGCGAGTCTGCTGCTATTTGTATGCGTGTTGTGTCTGTCTTACTTGACGAAGGTTAAAAAGCGGGTTTCTGACCAAGCACACAAATCTGAATATACAGGGTGGCCCAAAAGTAGCCTAACAGAGTTAATGTTGTACCATTGGTAAGAACTTTGGGTTATTTAGAACAGGTATTTGACATAGTCGTGCTTAGTGTTGTTGGTTGGCTAAAATAAAGTCGTACTACAGCGTATCTTATCCAAAGAGTAGCAATTCGTGCGATTGGTTTAGTTTCGCGATATCTTCGGTTTATTAGACCTTACCGACCAGGCTATCCTGGCCTCGTTTATTTGTTTGATGCTCTAGAAATATGCTAAAGTCACCAGAGGACGTAACTTCGAATCCCGTCACCTGCCAAATATCCTACAAAAGGATTTGTGCTAGTGGAAAATTTATACTTTTGTTTATAGTGTAAACCATGGCTAGAAATTTGTGCGAGGAGCGCCGACGCACAGTGTGGCAGAATCACGATTTAGCTGGCAAAAAATCAAAAAATGAAATGAAGCATCCAGCTGCGAATCCTTTATAAATATAAACAATATAGTTCGGGGCACCTGGTGTTATGACTTATTATCGGTTTGAGCGCTTCCCCCTACCCCCCCCCCCACCACCACCACGAACGCACTTTGTGTTGAGTTTTAATCAAGTGAAGTACTTTCGCAAATTGGTCTCTACTTTTTCAGCTTGTTTTGCGATAAAAATAGTCTTTCTAAATTTAAAAAAAAATGGATCCTGAACCCTCAGGTATGATATTGCTAATATAAACTGTTTTTCTAAAGTTTATGTAAGTTAAAATTATATTAAAAAAGTTCTAATTGTAGCTAAGAAAATTTAATTTTTTTCTTGTTAATTTATTTTCTCTTAGTGTAAAAGTAAACTTCCCCGCACTTCCCCGCGGCGATTTTTGCAGGAACTTGTAGTGCATACTTCATATATTGATATCCAACAAGAATATGTTGCGCATATTTGCGCCATTTTGATTTATTCACTTTTTTATATGGCTCCAATAGTTTAAAAAAAACGCATTAAATAGCTTTTTGTTTGAAATACATTAAACTGGAAATTTCTTTTGTGAAAATTCTGGTAAAATATTTTTAATTATTAAATATATTATCAGGAAAACCTCATGCAATTTGATTTTTGTCCGTAACTAGTGTAAAAAGTGTAGTTGTGACGATGTCTCAGAAATTGTCTCACCATTTTCAAAAAAGCTTGAATCTAGTGGGAAATCGAGAATTTGTTTAATTGATAATTGTAAAATTAGTTCAGCAGGCTTTCTTTGAACTTATACGATATATATGTATGTATATATGTCTTCATAATGTTGGAATGAAAGCATAATGTAACTTCTTGAGGTTTTTTGATTCAATTTTTGTTTCTAAGGCGAGTTTCGAAGATTGATGTATTGTATCTTTTATTGCAGAATTACGTTCAAAAGAACTTGTTTTAAAAAGAATGGAATTATATAATTTAATGAGAGAGAATCTTTGTATAAATCCCTATACGAAAAATTAGGTTTTTTATCAGAACATACTAAAAAGTGTACAAATGGCCCGGATAGTTAATCAAGCGATTTAAATAAAACTCTTTTGCATTTTACAACGCCGCGAACTACAAGCACGGCCCGACTTTGCGGAGTTGTTTTTTCAACAGAACGGTGCCCCGCCTGATTATTCTTTGGTGGTCCGACGATACCTGGATCTGACCTTCGCGAATCATTGGATAGGGAGACTTGGGTGCATTGAGTTTTCACCATGTTCCTCGGACTTTACTCCCATGAATTTCTTTTTCTGGGGAGTAGTAAAGGATAATGTTTATTCCAGAAAACCCTTCCACAGTAGCCATCAGTTAAAGAAGTTCATCGATGAGGCTTTTAAGGACATTCGTGACAACTTGAATTTGTATCGTACTGTGTGTGAGAGTGTCGAGGCTGGTTGCAGGAATGCATCAATGTCGAAGGTAGACAATTTTAGCACCTTCGGGATTAAAAATATTCAACCAAACTAAACTTAATCTGCATTAAAATAACTGTTTCTGTATAAATAACTGTATACCTAACTAACTCTGTTAGACTACTTTGGGCCACCCTGTATATGTCTGTCTACCAACCAATCTACCGTTTTTCCGATTAACTCCAATAATCCGAATGTATTTTGATCCCAATTACTTCGGATAAGGATTCGCATAATTGGAGTTCTACTGTATATGGTTAATTGACTATACTGCTTCAGATTCGGCCTCTTCAGGATGTGGATCTGTTCATCTACATCGGAGGCCTGATTGGCTGCTGGCTTGGGATGTCTCTGTGGACCTGTACTGGAACACTAGGGAGAGGAATCTCTGCATTGGGGTCAGCCCTCTCCAAGTACAAAAGGGCAAAACGAGTTCAGAGGAAACGGAAAAATATGTCACTGGCAAATAAAATTAGGTTTATCTAAATAAATAAAGTATAAGAACGTGGTGAATTAAATTTTAATTTTTTACCAATGCTCTGTTTAAACTTATCTAAAGCTAATTGATAAAATAGTACAGCATCATACCAAAATTTAAGTTTAAAAGAGATAAATACATTTTATGGAAAAAATTATTTACTTTAACAAGTTTTTTCTGTAAATTTTTTTTAGCTTTTAAATAAAAATGTTTAAATAACATATTCTTTTGCTTTTATGTTCTTTATTACATTTAAATATTGTCTAAAGTTATGAAAGCTTGATGTACGAAATTTTGTGATGTACTTTCATATACTAAGAAAAAAAATGCTTACTACTTAAGGTGATAAAACATGCCTTCTTCAATAACGTGTGTATAGTTCGCCTGTCACTTCTTAGCATCTCAAATATTTTGATTTTGAAAGAGTCCACTTTGAAAATAGGTAAGGAAGATTTCTTAGCACGAACCCCCCAAAAAATCAAATCGATCTAAGTATTTACACTGCTCAAAACAATTAGGGTAGCACTTTGCGCACTTTTCTTAACCATTTCGTCTCAACTTTTTATTTTTTATTCAAGAAATCTAAAATTTGTGAAATAGATTCATTATGCACCCAAAATGAATTGGTATAAAACAGGGAAATAATCTTAAAAAATCTAAATTAAAATTTATGGAAAAAATGGAATTATAACTTTTTAATGATGATGTCGTGTCTATATGGATTGTAAAAAGTTCTAGATATTTCTGAAGATCTAGATATATCCCAGCTTCGGTGGCTCAGGTAGAGGGTCTCCTGCAGCAGATCTTTATCCGGTAACAATAGCCGAGTTTTAGGATATGTTTTGGTGTGAGTTGGGTCTCTAGGCAGTTCTTGCAGTAAGAATAAGTCCTTGTCCCGTCCCGAATAATTTTCATTCCTTTATAATGTTCTATTCTGAGTCGGGTGAGTGTGGTTGTTATGTCTCTTGAGAGGTCGAATAATTTTTTCAAATTTTTATTTGTTAAAATCAATTTTTAAACATCTAAAATTGCAAGCATGAAGAATTTAAGGAAAATTTATTTAATAATATAGTTTCAGAGTGAATTTTATTTTACCATGATTTTCATCGTTTCATTTAATTAAAACAAACACTATTTAATTCTTCCAAAGACATGATTCTTCCATCTAACGATACAAAAAGAAAATAGTATAACTTTATAGAAAAATGTATGGAGAATTTGATAAAATTTATTAAAATAAGTACGAGCTTAACTTAGTGAGAAATCTCAAGTTGATGATTCCAAACGGAATCATTGGAGTTGAAAGGGTTTAACTCATGCGCTGCTCTAATTGATTTCAGCACAGTGTATATTCCAATATTTATATTTTACCTTAAAATTCCAAAATAAAAATTGCGCTATAAAATGCACATCTTCATAACACAAAAAGTTCATTCAATATGAAATTACTGTCAACCCAATTTCCCTCATAAATTCATAAAACATTTACCTCATTTGGCACGCTTTTTGCAATATTTACGATTTTGGCGAAGCGCTTGAAAAGTCTCAGAATCTCAAAGTAGGATTTGATCGTTCAGATTCCAGATTTCTGAAAAGAAAGACTCAAATAATACATATTCATTTCTAGTTATAATCAAATGTAAATGAAGTAGGTAGAGAGTGAGGTTATCAAATTCTATCTTAGGATGAAGCATCGTCTGTCAATGCTATTTTAATACCATTGGTCACAATTCACAAGAACTTTAAAATTACAACACACGGCATTCCCGTAGGCGTTGCGTTTACCAGCTCGATTGCCGCATTCTGACCTACAAATATTTTATAGTGTACAACAACACTAAAATTATGAGCCAACAAAAAAATTGAAATAAAAATCTACCCAACCACATAAAAAAAGTTCATTTCAGTGAGTTAAGCCTAGCTCTATTATATGGTTCATGGATTAATCACTAAAACATAATCTATTGTTTATAGCCTTTTTTCCTTTGAAAGAATTAAAAATAGGAAAGTAGGGTATTGACGTAAAAGAGATTTCCAACTATTCTATACGTTTCATAAGCTCGGTATGATTAGTCCGATTAAAAAAAAGTTTGAAAGGTATGACAGTAGTCGCCTGTATTTTTTACTTTTTTCTTTCACTAGCCGGTTGGTCTTTATCCGTACGCCCTCCTTCACCTTCAACTTCCTTTCTAACCATAGTAGATTGTTTTTTTCCGTTTGAAGATATGATATCCTAGACCTATCTTTTATACTTTTTGTCCTTCTGTCTGTATCTCTGTCCGTCCGTTCGTCCATACGTACTTTAAGAATTTCTGTGTGTATCAAATTATAAGTGGAAAGTAGATAATTTTAACCTTTTTGGCTACTTCTTTTTGCGTGCAAAATCCGAAATTAATCCCACTATCATACCCTTTTCATAGCAATTAGGGGCGACATCCCATTGCGTGACGCCGGGGCTCTTGGTAAAGGTATGGCGCAAATAAAAGTGGACCGGTTTAGAAGTAGGGACAAGACATGAAATGCTGCCAAGTCAAAAACAGGTTTGCCATGTGAAGCCACTGATCTTTTCAATAGTAAGCCCAAACAGACACTTGGTAAATTATTTGCCGGTAACTATTAGAGCCAGAGCCCAGTGCCCCCAGACCTAAGTCATTTTCTAAAGGATGAAATGTTTTGGATTAGGTTCGTTTTTCATTTATTTTTAGTATATGCATACCCGCTAGAGTGAACCGACGGCCAATTTACAGGTATCGGGTGCAAAAAGTAGGTAAATTATAAGTTTACTTAAGTCATTTTCTAAAGGCTGATTTTTACGTATGTTTTAGAAAATAGTGTTAAAAGTTAATAATAAATTTCCGAGACTTTTTCCGTCGGCCGAAACTTTTCCCGGATGCTTTAAACGTCTTTATCAAGTTCAGACTTTGTATCACGCGGGTACGGCTTTGTACGGCGGCGTGAGATGGCGCTACAATCGTCCTCGGACGACAAGAAGGGGAAGTTAAGCAAAAAAGAACTATGTGTGTATTGGGGATGTGGTTGGTTGGTCTATTGACATATATATATTCCGGTTTGTGTGCTTGATCATTCAAGATGTGAAAATGTTGTATGCTAAAGACAGCTATGATTACTTGTTTACTAATTTATTTTCTAATTAAACAAAAATTTAATTAAATCGAAACGATATTATTTCTTCGTTTTTATTGCTTATCGACTCAGTTTTATTTCTGTCACTATATTCTGTCACAACATTTTTAGCCTACTTTTCTTTTTTTAATTCGAAAGAATTAAAAAAATTAAAAAGTAGGTATTGACATGCGGTCGATGTCCGGCTGTCCGTCTGTCCGTCTGTCTGTCTGTCTGTCTGTCCGTCTGTCCGTCCGTACCCCCCTTCCAAAATCGGTTCTAATCATCGGATCTTAAAAATTCTTTTTTTGTTAGAAAGCTATAACCTCAGATACCCAACTTTCATACTTTTTGTCCGTCTGTCTGTACGTCCGGACGGACATAAATCTACTATCTGTCGGCGAATTTCCCATTGAATTAGCATTGAAATTCAATTTTGAGTCATTTAAATCACTGTAGGTATTGAAATGCGGTTGATGTCCAACTGTCTGTCTGTCCATCTGTCTGTCTGTTCGTATGTCTGTCTGTTCGTATGTCTGTCCGCCTGTCTGTCCGTTTGTCTGTCTGTCTGTACCCCCCTTCCAAAATCGGTTCTAATCATCGGATCTTAAAAATTCTTTTTTTGTTAGAAAGCTATGACCTCAGATACCCAACTTTCATACTTTTTGTCCGTCTGTCTGTACGTCCGGACGGACATAAATCTACTATCTGTCGGCGAATTTCCCATTGAATTAGCATTGAAATTCAATTTTGAGTCATTTAAATCACTGTAGGTATTGAAATGCGGTTGATGTCCATCTGTCTTTCTGTCCATCTGTCTGTCTGTTCGTATGTCTGTCTGTTCGTATGTCTGTCCGTCTGTCTGTCCGCCTGTCTGTCCGTTTGTCTGTCTGTCTGTACCCCCCTTCCAAAATCGGTTCTAATCATCGGATCTTAAAAATTCTTTTTTTGTTAGAAAGCTATGACCTCAGATACCCAACTTTCATACTTTTTGTCCGTCTGTCTATACGTCCGGACGGACATAAATCTACTATCTGTCGGCGAATTTCCCATTGAATTAGCATTGAAATTCAATTTTGAGTCATTTAAATCACTGTAGGTATTGAAATGCGGTTGATGTCCATCTGTCTGTCTGTCCATCTGTCTGTCTGTTCGTATGTCTGTCTGTTCGTATGTCTGTCCGTCTGTCTGTCCGTTTGTCTGTCTGTCTGTACCCCCTTTCCAAAATCGGTTCTAATCATCGGATCTTAAAAATTCTTTTTTTGTTAGAAAGCTATGACCTCAGATACCCAACTTTCATACTTTTTGTCCGTCTGTCCGTACGTCCGGACGGACATAAATCTACTATCTGTCGGCGAATTTCCCATTGAATTAGCATTGAAATTCAATTTTGAGTCATTTAAATCACTGTAGGTATTGAAATGCGGTTGATGTCCATCTGTCTGTCTGTCCATCTGTCTGTCTGTTCGTATGTCTGTCCGCCTGTCTGTCCGTTTGTCTGTCTGTCTGTACCCCCCTTCCAAAATCGGTTCTAATCATCGGATCTTAAAAATTCTTTTTTTGTTAGAAAGCTATGACCTCAGATACCCAACTTTCATACTTTTTGTCCGTCTGTCTGTACGTCCGGACGGACATAAATCTACTATCTGTCGGCGAATTTCCCATTGAATTAGCATTGAAATTCAATTTTGAGTCATTTAAATCACTGTTGCCAAATCAACAATGGCATGAGAAACTTTATTTAAACATATTTGAAGCAAAATAATAATTTCATGAATCAGTTTGGAATGACGTCATAAAATGTAGAACGATTTTATTCTTTGATTATTCATTAATTATCTACCAAGAAAGCGGCAAGGCATACTTTTGCATGCAATTATGCTTAGTTTTAATTTACACTTCTTGTTTTTTAATGCAGTTCGGAGTAGTTTCATTACTTTTGTTATTAATAAATATTTATTCTTCGAACTACAAATAAATCACGAGCAGATGATAAATAATATTTAATTAATTTGCGAACGAATATTAAGGAAAATAGTTGATTTTGGCTTTTAGAAGTTTAAATTATAGCTGGGTGCTGTGTTTCGATTTTTTTTTTCTAATGTGTATAAATCTAGTGTAGAAACGGCTGTTGATGATATTTACTTTAGGAACCTAGTTTTTTTCCCGATTAGAACTTCAGTAAGTATTTAAGAACAGGAAAGTAGGCTATTTTAGTTCTTTATGAACTTCTTGTTACATCTCAAATGATCAAGCACACAAACCGGAATTATATGTCAATCGGCCAACCAACCACATCTCCAATACACAGATAGTTCTTTTTTGCTTAACTTCCCCTTCTTGTCGTCCGAGGACGATTGTAGCGCCATCTCACGCCGCCAGATGCGTGGAACAAAGTCTGAACTTGATAAAGACGTTTAAAGCGTCTGGGAAAAGTTTCGGCCGACGGAAAGTGTCTGGGAAATTTATTATTAACTTTTAACATTATTTTCTAAAATATACGTAAAAATCAGCATTTAGAAAATGACTTAAGTAAACTTATAATTTACCTACTTTTTGCACCCGATAGCTGTAAATTGGCCGCCGGTTCACTCTAGCGGGTATGCATATACTAAAAGTAAATGAAAACCGAACCTAATCCTATACATTTCCTCCTTTAGGAAATGACTTAGGTCTGGGGGCCCTGGGCTCTCGGTCTATATGTCATCTTCACATGTGCACTAATCTGATCAACGCTACTTACCCAGCTCGCACTGAGATCTGAACTCGCCAGTAGTTCATGTGCAGCTCTAGTCTAGTAACAACTAAACCAACCAATGAAAAAAGAGGTTTGCCAAGCGAAACCATTGCTCGCTTGAATAATTTATTAAATCGACCTTTCAGGCGCATTCAATAATTTTTCTCGCCAAGTATCTCGCTGCATTCGTATCACTATGCCGGGGCCACTTTTATTTGCGCCACACTGCATGATGCAAGGTCATTCAATATTGGAATGGTGCACTGTCCGCTTCCAGTTTCGAAGCAAATCTAACCACCACCCTTTTTCCCCATGCCTTGACAACAGCGAAGGGGTTAAAAAAGATAAGCACTTCAACACCGCACAATTAAGCACTTAAAATAATTGGATTCGGTGTTTCGATATATTTAAATTAATGTCGGTAAGTTTATGCGAATAGATCTAAACATGCCCCAAACCTACTTATTTTAATGAACTCAAATTACTATTGTTACAAAATATAGCTCCAATTTTTACTAAAAAGTTACAACAATGGGCATGGACCTTCTGCTTAAGTAACAAGAAATTTATTATTAAAAACCTAGCATAATAAATATAGGGTTCATAATACAAGTGAACCAAGTCCACATTTTGTCATATTTGAGTTTGAAGCCCAATTGCATGCACTAAGTATGTGGACTTTCACTGCAATAATAAAAGCAATAATATCCGTTAGACAGCAGCAATTAAATAAAAGTTAAGAGGTAATTTTCTTATAGGCAGAGGCTACGCGCACGGTCACCGTGCATGCATTGCGTGCACGGACATGATATACTTGAAAGTTGAGATTATTCTTTTTTGGGCCCCGGGCAATTTTGTTTTCTGTATAAAAACATCAGTATCAAACATGGGCAGTACTGTAGGGCACATTGAAAGCCTAACACTCGTTGGGGCCCCGGGAATTTAGTTTTCTCTAAAAAAAACATCAATTCTAGCCATTGCAAACGATGTCATTCAGAGTGAAAAATCTATAAAAATCTGCGATTCAGCCGAAGCGTGTTTTGAACCCATGACCTATTGAATACGAACCTATTATGCTACCACTAAGCTACGGTGGTCAAGGACGAAGTTAACTAAAACTGTTAATAAGCCTCGGTCCTGCGCAGTTACTACCCGTACGCGCAATGCTTGTACGGTGCCCGTGCACGTAGACACTCCTTTTTTTATAAAGCCTTAACTTTAAGTTATCCATATCTCTTTAAGACCGAGCTATGACGATCGTGCGGGTATACAAGAGACTGCTTATGCTTTTCAAAAATATCGATACCGAAGCAGCTGACTTGTACCATTCGTTATTTGTATAAAAAATGACTTTGTTTTTAAGGAGTTGCTGGCATTGATGCTGTTTAAGATATTTTTTTTTCGATAAAACTCTAAATTTAGTCTCATAAACTTAAATCAGCGCCATCTGATCGCCTATCTTAAAGGACTTTTATACTGTCTGTAAGACAACTGACAGTCTGTAAGAACCTTAGACAACATTTTATTTTATTTTGGAGATAGACCTTTAAAACTTTGTGAGAAGATTAGGCAAATAAAAACTAACATAAAAATACTTTACTGCAATAAGAAACATTAATTTATAAATTAATTAGCAATTAACTTAAGTGTGCCGTATTGTGAACAATATGACGACTTCTTTAATTACTTGTTTTACATAACTTTTGTAGAAAAGAAAACAAACAACAAGTATCCATGCATGTGACCATGTAAAATTTAAGCTCTAAGCAAAGTAGTTACATAATCATGATAGTTTGCAATGGCAAGCTCTATAATATGAATTTGTTTTAAGAATTTAATTTTTTTAAATCTGTAAGAAATTTACTAGTTGTTAGAATTGTTAAAAGCACATGGTCACATGCCCTGATTTAAACTCTTTAATAAATCAAAGCATAAATTAATTTGAGATATCTTGTTCGGAGTACAAGCATATTATGAAAAAAGTCGTTGTTTAAATGAGTTCAAGGTTTTCATTTAAGATCGATAACAATAGAATTGTCTTTACAAGACTGCCTGTAAATAAAAAAAACTATTTACAGTACAAGAAATCTACTTGTACCATTTGAAAGATAAAGAACCAGATAATATTTTAATGCAAAAATATCAAATCACAAATTTTGATCAATTTTTCTGTTTTCCAAGGTATATGGATACCTAAAGAAGCACAACGAAGCTTTTATGGAGTTGGTTCACTTGTACTCTCTCAGCCCTCCAAATATAACTATAAGTTGCACTTAAACAATTTGTTTTCGAATGTTTACTTGCGTAATAATGATCTCTACCCAAGGTTTCGCTTCCATCCTGTTGCGAAACACGCCCCAATTGCTACAAGTTATGTAATTTATGGAATTAAAAATATTGTTGCATTATTAAATATTTTCATTAGTTAGTGGGTGAAAATAATTGGTGTTCGCCTTTCAAACATTGCGCTTACTGTTCCCACTTTACCAGAAAACCATCAACCAACACGGTAATAAAACAGCTCTACATTGAGGAATTACAGAAATCGTAAGTCCTTTGAAAGTACAATTTTATGATGTCATAACCATTATGGGAGTGTTATAGGTTGGTATTTTATAGTCGATCGCGAAAAAAGGATATTCTACCGCCAGGGGCAATATTTTTGTATGTTATTTATAAAAATTCGGTAATTAAAAATTTTCTCCAGCTACACTGTAACAAAAAGTCTGAACACAATTTTACTGTAATATATGTTAGTTTTCTGTAAAATTTATAGATTTTTTACAGTGTACGCCTTATCGCCTTTATCTCAGTCATGAAAAAATCTTAAGTTTTTATTTATTTAGTTTCGGCCCCATAACTCTACACAGGCCAATATTCGATATGTTTGCATTAGTAATTGTAGAAAATGAAGTTTCCTTAAAAATTCGTGGATAATTTTTTTAGCAATGGCTATATAAAACGATGTGTGAATAAACTGATCTGAATTTTTGTTCTTTGACTAATTTTATATTTCACCACTTATTGCAAAAACTCTAAAACATGAATAACTTAATATCAATAATAGATATACCCTCTTGCGACCTGGCCATTTGGAGACATTTTTTAAAACTTTCCCACAAACAATCAACACGTTAATTAGTTCCGAAATTGACCTGATCCGATAGAAGAAGATCCAAATATCAGTTTTCAGCCTTTCAAAAACTTATTTTAGTAGTTAATTTTAAAGGCATTTTGCAATTTTTAGACCTTAAGGCGTGTCTATCAGTAACTATAACATAATTTTTTTTAAAAGAAACATACTTTTAGCTTTGCAAAATATTTTAGATTACATAAGAGCATTTTGCAGTTTACTTAACAATGGTGTTATCAACGAACTTACAGCATAGTTGTTGGTAAAATTCCAAAGATCAAGACATTACTTTGGGTAAACATTTTCGCTGTTGTTGGTCGTCATTTTTCTCCCTTAAATTTGCACCAATTACTGCAGTTTTCAATGTTTTAAATTGGTCCAATAACTTTAGTTTGTCATTCATATCTAGCTATAAAAATTATGCAAATAGCCTCCGTTTCATTTTTTTCTAATTTTTTCAAACAAAATCAACGTAAATATAATATTATTTATAAAAATTTAATGATGATTTATTAGTCGAAAAGTTAATCACGGAGACAAATCTGGTCAGGCTACATATACGTCTAGCGTCTAGTTATTGTATTTTGCAAAGATTTTGATACATTTCTTGGTTATTTATCTTCTCTCATGAGCCTTGTGTCTGTTGTTGATCGTCAGTTTTTCGTTTTGTAGTTAAAGAATTTCAATAGCGATGGACGCTGGTGCACTACCTTCTGGCCATCTGGACATTAAAGATGAGAATACATCACGAAGCAGCAACAAAAAGTGGTTCAGATTACTAAAAATGTCGATCCTTGCCTGCTGTTTGACTGGGTTCGGTCTTCAGACTGCTGAGTTCCTCGACAACTTCTACAAGTATCCTGTGGTTGTCAGCCTAGAATATGAAAGAATGGATGAGTTTCCGATACCTGCTTTTACTTTCTGTAGCAAATACTGGTAAGTTTTCCGAAGATTGCTTTGCTTTTCTGTTCAATGCAAAAAATATGCCTGTTATATTACTAAAAAATATCTGGCTGTCTATTTGGCAGACAATATCCGAATAGAAACTTTCAAGTAGCAAAGGGCCCCCCGGTGGCCGAAAGGTGTAAGCGACGAGGTGGTGGTTCTCTCTTGGTTTTGTCCTTCTCCTAGCCATACTATAGACGTATTCGTGCTGGTGGAAAAAAATTATCTAAAAATCACCTCGGTGCCCGAGTACACTGCAATATACGTGCTCTGTGGAGTCGAAAGTCCCGACTTCATTAGCGTACGATGTCGCTTAAAGTTCCGTTGGGTGCCCGCTCAGGTGTCGACCTCGTCACTTGACCAGGGTTCTAAATTACGAGGCGTAATTGGCTGTATAAAGCTCTTAAAGGAGGCTAGAAATAGGCAGCCGGAAACGATTACATTATTAAACAGTAGCAAAGCAATACACAAAATGTTGTTGCATATCAGATATTTTCAGTAGCTCAAGAAACTTTAAACATAAAATAGGAACCCAATTCCCGTATGCGAACCTTCCTTGACTGTTTAGGATCATGCACATTGATCACTCTACCATCGCGTCCACGGATGTAGGTTCCACTTTGTATATCGCAAATTTTTTCAATCAAAACAAAAAAAATGTGTTCTCAACAAGTGCAATTCGTATCAGTGGTTACAGATTTTAACTGTTTACTGAAAAAATAGGTCGATTGACAAAATGAGATGTAATTTTACAGTCATCTGCAGTAGTTTTAGAAAACGGAAATTTTGTGTCGGAAAATAACAGAAAATTTTTTGTTTTCCAATCATTCTTACAATATATATATCTATTTGAGTCTTCCAATTCCTAAAAGGACATAAATGCCTAACGATTCAACCACAAGAAATAACTCGTGCCAATCTCAGTTGCCAATGAAACTGTGGTGGTTCACCACCCGCGCAACCTCATCAAACATCAGATGACGCTGATTTACCATTTAAAACTAGACGGCGGCGATTTACCACTGTGTTCCTACCAGTATTCTAGATAACAACGAATACAGTAGTATAAAAGCCAAGGTAATCTTACCTTGGGGATTCTTTTGGTAGACTGTAGTTACCGAGGTCGCTACAGAACCAAATGATTTCCTGGTACGTAAATGCAGACTCTGAAGAAACACAGATTTAACTCCGAAGATACAGCACTAGGCGATTGAGTTTGGTTATTATCATATCGCCAAGCAATTACGCCCTTTTACAAATGACAGACTCACTCATCCTTTTGTTATACAGGGTAGCAATTTTAAAACTGGCCTCAAAACGAATAAAGATATACGAATTGATTCCTCTTATAAAATTTCTACTCTGTAATTTATTAAAATGGGGCCACATTTGATCCAAGTTTCTGAATTTTGAAAAAGTAGCTAAACATAATTTATTAATGTAACGTAAGATATGAGATGAGTATTGGAGCGTGTGACTGATTAGATGGATTTTTAGCGTGACTTTTATACCATTTTTACTATTTACAAGTATATGAATTCTAAATACTTTTTCATATATTTTTGCATAATATGACTTTAGATCAAATATCGCTGTTCTTCGTTTCGCGTCTGGTTAAGACAGCATTCACACCTTCGTTGTGAAGCTTATCCCACTAAGGGCTAACGAGCCCGATCGACCGCGGGTTTTTAATCCAAAATATTTTTTTTTATCGTGACCCCTTTATATTGGGGGACATTGGGCACGTGCCCCGTTTGCCCTGCAGGTAGTCAGGCCCTGCTCACTCGTCCTTAAAAGCGGTAAAACTATCGCTTTATACCGTACAGATAGGACGTACTCAAAGGCTGACACTTGTCTCCTGTGTGTGTGCATACTAACTTTATTTGCTGACTATTTTCTTTATTCATTTAGGTATGATTTCAAACAGTACTGCCAAGAATTTCCAGATAACTGTGAAATGACTGCTAATCCAATGGTAAAAAAATATTTTCTAAGCCATGTTTCTCCGCCTGAATGGAATATTTTTATAAAATGTTTTTTTCATATGATAAATTTAGCGGACTTGCTTGTCACGATAATTCCTCTTTTGAAATTCGTTCGAATATTTTGTTGTAAAATTATTGAAATTTTTAAAAAAAATATTTGAACTAATTTCAAAAAGTGGGATTATAAAGACCTGCAAGTAAGCTACATTTATCATATAAAAATAACATTTTTTAAAAATATTCCATACAGCCGGAGAAACGCGGCTTAGAAAAAAAAATTACCATTGAATTAGCAGAGAGTCACTTTGGTTTCTAGACCCGCTGCCAATCGGGCTCATTCGCAGGGACCGACTTACAACTGCAGGGGCCCTTGGCACAAACAAATTTGTGGGCCCCCAAACATACCTCTATAAAATATCAGTGTGTATTTTTCTATACTTCAGGGTGTACCAAAAAAAATACGCGAAGTAATTTGCTTAGAAAGCATGCTTAATCCCCCCAAAATAAATATTTTTTGTGAAATGATTAATTAATTATGAGTTTAAGCACAATTTCATAGTCAACTTTTGTTCATGAATTTAATTTTTTTGCTTACTTCATATTAAGAAGTTAAGTTTGGAGGCAGTTATATTGAACATAAATGCTCACGAAGAAAATTTGGGGGCCCCCTTAAATTGGGGGACCCTGGACACGTGCCCCATTTCCCCTGCCGGAAATCAGGCACTGCTCATTCGTCCTTAAAAGCGGTAAAACTATCGCTTTATGAGCAATTCTACCATAATTTTTAACTTTAAGTCCCTTGGGCATAACTTTAAAAAAAATTAATATTTCTTTTCAATTTTTTATTAATATACTAATAGACTGGTCCTTATATAATTGCAAAACGGAATTTTAAAGCAAAGAAACTCTAAAAAAAATTTTAGGACACAAAACAAGGCAACAAATTCCTTACCTTCCCATGTCCCGAATGTTAAATGTTTAGTTTAGGGCTCATACTAACACATTTTTGAGCTAAAAATTACATTCATTTGGATTTTAAATTGAACTAATACTATATCTTAACAAATTCCTTCCATAAAATTTTGGCTTATAATATTTATAATGTGTATTTCTCTTCTCCTATCTTTGTCCCTGGGTTTTGGTACATTCACTGACCTCATTACTAAAGTGGCGAAGAGAGGCACTGAATGGAGCTACAGTGATTTTTCAATCATGAAAACTGTATTGCAGAAAACTCACATTTCAGTTAGTAGCCGCATTTTTTTGCTATACTTCACCAATAAGCCCAAAAGTTAAAACCCCAGTAATATAAGCTGCGTGGCTTTGTTACTTTCATTACAATCCCCATGGTTAAGGTTAATTTTTGCTTAATAATTGGAAATTTTTTCTATAAATATGTTTTAGTGGGGTATAAGGAGTAAAAAAATCCATTTTCATTAAACTGGAGTTAGTTTCAACACAAAAGAGACAGGAAAACATCGTGAATTTCCTCACCTTCCGTTCCTAACCGTCACAATGATCTAGTGATGGAAAACCGAAACATGTTTTAAGACTAACCGGTTTGTTCGTGACTTCGGTTTAATTGAAAATTTAGTTATTTTCATAAGGCCAGTTTAAACTGGTTTCTTTGAAACCGTTTTTTTTTAAACTGCCACCCCTAAATTGTTTGTAAAAAAATTTCAAATGAGCCTTGCTGAACTTTTTTTTATAATTCTAGAACCCTTATAAGCTTTTTTGCAAATATTTAAAGTGATTTTGAAAAAATAGATTTCACAAGTTTTTTATACCTGAAATTAAAAATTATGGTAGAATTGCCCTTACACCGTACAGATAGGACGTACTCAAAGGCTGACACTTATCTCGTGCATACAAACATTAATTGCTGACTATTTTCTTTATTTATTTAGGTATAATTTCAAACAGTACTGCCAAGAATTTCCAGATAACTGTGAAACGACTGAGTATCCTAAAAACTTCTGCAACTCTAATCCGAAGTCGTGTAAAAGAAATGCAACACATGGCATAGTAAGTTTTAAAGGCCCAGCTTTGTGAAAATTTCTCAAAATTTGTATAACGATCACATATAAGTTTTTTGACGGGAAGTCAAACGCCTTCCTTGCTAAATTTATGGGGTCTGGGACATAATCCCGACAGCCGAAATCCCAAGATGTCAACAAACCAACATAAAAAAAATGAAAAAATACTAATACAAAAATTATCAATTAAATTGCCCTTAATTAAGCATAACTGAATTAGATTATTTGTTTGTCAGGATTTCGATCTATCGAAATTTCGTCCCGTTTTCGATTATTTCCTGTCGAATTTTCGGCTGTCGGGATTTATTTACGTCAATACCAAGTTATTGGTTATATTTGAGGAATTATTAATTGCTCTAACAATACATCAAGTATTTAAAGAAATTATCAGTAATTCGGTATTTTGGATTGTCGTAGATTTGAAATATTAAATTGGCATTAAAAGTTTGAAATTTGTGATAGTACGCCTACAGGGACGTCAAGCATTGGATTTTGTTTCACAAACAAACCACGCTCCGCCCCATTAGAATCGTCCATCATTTGAAGATTACTTGTTTTAATTTTTTAACCAATTTACTCAGATTGTTAATTAACAACTGAGAACGAACAACTAGAAATATATATTGGGTAAGTAGCGGCCTATTAACTATGAATACAACCCGTCTGTCACTTCTTAGCATCTCAAATATTTTGATTGTGGAAGATTCCATTTTTTGAAAACAGGTAAAGGAACCTGAAGGAGACAGGGTTGCCAATCCCATGGCATTTGGCGAGTAACAGAGATTGTTGGGTTAGTTTGGTTGGAAATAATGTGTCACACTAAAACTACGCATGAGTTATTGAGTGTGAATAGAGGATTATAGTTGATTGGGGGCTGATAGTGTCGTCACCGATTGCACATGTATTTCTTTGCTATCTTGACTTAATCGTCAATCGATTTGCATCTGTAATATTTATTACTTAAACATTCAGTATCAGTATTCATTTTGAAACGCTATAAGTTAAAATATAGTTATGCAATAATAGTGAAACTGATGTAAGTTCGCAATGCCCTTCAATTGAGGATCTGTTTCTAAACTTTAAAGAAATATGCATCCATAAAAGCAATGAATCGCCAAATATAGTAGCTCTTGCCTAAACCATAACCTTCTTTACCCTTTTTCAAAGTGGACTCTTCCACAATCAAAATATTTGAGATGCTAAGAAGTGACAGGCGAACTGCAACAAATTTTATTTACCGAAACTGTTTATACTGGATTCTTCTCAATCAGCTAAAATACCTACTGCTAAAAAATATTGTTTACGCAGTGCACTAAAAGTGGCTGTAGATTTGTTTATTCGCAACTGAACATATCGTTCTTGCTTTTAGATGCCAACGACTTTTCCTGATTTCTATTTTGATAAGAATATTCTTAAAAAATTAGCATACAACTCTTCGATGGCCTCCTTTGCAAGTAATTAGTATTTTATTACAAATTTTACAAGAAAGTTTGTAACAGTTGATGTCTACTGAAGAGTCCTGAATAAGAAGCCCTTCATCGACTAAGAATCTGGTCTACATAAGGTCTGTTTTAAGACGATAGCGAGTCATCGCCTAAAGTGGCGTGAAGAAACCAGTTTTGCCTTGGTTCTTCATTATATAGAAAATGCTTCATTATAAAGAAAAAAAAATAACGAAGATCATTTTTAAGGTTCTTAAGTTTTTTAACTACGATTTTTATACCGATCGAGATTCACGGAAGTCCCAAGTCTGACGCTTGAGCCGCGGGTGAAGAACCAAGGGAGATACCGGTTCCCAATCGCCACTACTCGCCAAGCAGATCTCAATAAGGACAGGTTTCCAGTCGATAAAGGGATTTTCCCTCAGACTCTTCAATTAAAACGGATTTTTGGCATGACATAAAAAATTTAGACTTCAAACACATAATCGCTATTTCAGCTAAATATCTTTTGATATTAATTTTAGCTTCCACACTATGTTTATAACGTAAAAAGTGGAAGGTATTATAATCGTTCAGTCCGTCCGTCTGTCACCCACTTTCACAGAAAGAACCGTAAGTCCCACAGACAAGTGGGATGTGTCATTTTGAAGCAAAAAATCAGATTAGGCTACATTCCAAATTTAATTAAAAAATTTAAATTAGAAGTTTATTTAAAATTTAAATAACTAAAAATTTAATCTACATTGAAATAACATTCAAATTCCATTTTTATTCAATATTTTCACTGTCGCCATTTCGTTAAACGTGCGAGAAACTTTAGTTGAAATAAAATTTTAAAAAATTGAAAAAATATTTATTTATGCGATATAATTCAGTTTGGATTGTTGTAATATCACAATAGAGTTCTTTTGATGGTTTATTATATATGTATGAAGAAAGATTCATAGAGAATTCTAACTTGGCATAAAAAAATATGCAAAGTTTCGCTTTTATTTTTAAAGCATCAATTGCACTAATTATTTATTTTTCGAACTGTAAATTAATTTAACAAACGATAAATAACTGATTTTTTGAAAGAAATGTAAAATGGAAAATTGTGGCGACACAAAGATATTTATTAAAAAAGATTACATTATTTTTCTTCGAACTTCAAACAAATTTACTAAACGATAAAGTCTAATTATTAAATCTGAGAAATGACCTGCAAATCAGCTACATGTATCATATAAAAAATACCGTTTGTAAAAATACTCAATACAGCCGGAGAAATCTGGCAGACTTTATTTTTTCCCCATAGGATTAACACAGAGAGAAGAGTTTGCTTGAGAAGCCGATTCTCTGTCCTATTCCCCCTTAAGCCCAAACAGACGCTTGGCAAATTATTTGCCGGTAACTATGCCATCGTCACCTGTGCATTGATTTTAGCAACACACACTTACACAGCTCACACCAAGATATGAACTTGCCAATAGTACATGTACAGCTCTAGTCTAATAACTGCCAATTTAACCAATGAAAAAACTGGCTTGCCAAGCGAAGCCATTGAACGCTTGAATAATTTATGAATTCGACTTGGAGGGTTTCAAACGATTTCAATAGTTCTCGCCCAGCATCTCCTTGCATTCATAGCTCCTGGTGCCACTTTTATTTGTGCCACCCTGTATCTGTCATTTAGCATAGATCAATAATAGTACTTTTGCCATAAAAATGTGCTTCGATGTTTATTAAAATATGTTTCATTTTTATACCAAGGGGACTATTCTACAATCATTAGAGGGCCCATTTTCACCTTCACTGATGGAGTCAAGGAATGTTGTTTTACAAGTAACAATGGATTTGGTAGCAATGGTCTTCGAAAGACGAAAGGTAAGGGTAAAATAGTCGTGACTGTTAATAGAGTAGGTACGGTTTGATTAACATTGCACCAGAGCCAATGTTCGAAATTGGATAAAGAAATACGAAGAGTACATGGGAAAAACAACTTCATTGCGTAGGTATCTTCCCGTATTCTTTTCTGCTTGGCGGGCATTGGCGACATTAAACCGGTTTTTCTTTCGGTTCTTCTTTCGTTTTATAAACGTGTGACTCGTGTCCACTGATCTCTGGGCTGAATCAGGGTTGCCGCTAGAGAAAAACAAAGTGAGGCACCGGTTTCCTTACACCAGTTAGTCGATGACTTGCTATTGTTGCCAGAGAATCCTGATGCACACAGATTCTAATGCAATGAAGTTCTTTTTCCCTTTGAAACTCTTTTTTAATTAGGAAAAAAACTTAAAAAAATTCTGCCCCATTTTTTAGTCTACAGTGTCCAACTGGACGATTTTAAAATTTGGTTGTTTGAAGAAGTTTGCCAAAGTTTTTCAAATTTTTCCATTAAGTAGTGCGATTTTTAAAACTGTCGAAATTTTTTTGAGATTATATAACCCCAAACAAAAGGGGTTTTAAAAAATTTTGGGTTGTTGAAGATTCTGATTTTAAGTAATTATTTTTTGGGAAAAAATTTTTGGAAAAACCCTATAAAAAAAATTGGCTTGACGATTTTTTGAAAAGCTGTTGTCGCGATAACTGCGTCTAAGTTTATTTTGTTGTTGGAAAACCGAAAAGTCTGATCTCATTTTGCGATTAGCGACCGTGAATTTCAAACCCTGACCAGAGCTACTCTTTGGTTTGCGGGGGTTAGAGGTTTTGAGTTACTCAATTATTTTGTTAAGTTTGGGTTCAGTAATTAATATTAAATATTAAGTTGTTTTTTTTTTTGTGGGCGGCGGTTTTTGCTCGCGGGAGTACCCAACCACTTTTTAAGTATTTAAAAAAATCCTACAAGGACAATTCAAACTGCAGGGCAGCGCAAAGCACGTACTGATGTAACAACGCGGGTCCTTGCTGTTCCGGAAAAGAAGTTCTCAAAAAGTGTAGGTGGTGTTCGGTACGTTGGGTAAATAAAGGTGCACTACTACTAAAGTCAATACAGGGTTCAATTTTTAAAACTTTGATTTTTCAGCACAAGGGGCTTTCACATGCTTTTTACAATTTGATTAGAAAACTCAAAAAACTCTAATTT
>JAFNEN010004028.1:0-10371 GCA_019343175.1 Oedothorax gibbosus
TCTTTAGTTAATAATTAAAGTAGAAAGTTACAAAAGGGTACATATTTTAATACAAATAAAATTTTTGGCTAAAACTGTTCAAAATATTTTAATTATCAAATGAGATTTACTTTTTTCTCCCCTATTCTATGGGAATGACCCAGTATATCTTATATAGAAGAGAATAAATAAATGAATGAATGAATGAATATAGCCTTAAAAAGGAAAAAAATTACCTTTGATTTCCATGAGTGGAGATATCTAGCCAAGATTCTGAAAGGTCTCTATCGATTATTAATGTTGATTACCTAACAAATTTACAAAACATCAAAGACGGAGACCATGTACTTTATTCTTAAGTTCTTATGAAATTGTGCTTACTAACCAAGTAATTGAAATCTTGGCATCAAAATACATGATAATTACAGAATGATTCGTAGAAAATAATAGTTCCTCAAAGATTAACGCTCAATGTATTGTACCTAGTACATGGGATCTCATACGATAAAACCAAGAAGCTGTTCATGAAATGAATTAGACTTTTAAAAGTATATTTATCAACGAAATGCACCAAGTAATGTTTAATTGTATGTATGCTGATTATGACAAATTAATTGATACATGTTGCAAATTGAATGTATTAAAAGTACTGGATGGAACTCTTAAATATTTCCCAGATAAAAAAATGTTTTTCGATAAAATATTTCTGCACGGTTATTAACTATGGATGCAAAATTTGTATTAAATGAATGATGAACTGGAATTTTTTTTAAACTCTGTAATTCGAGATGATTAAAATAGTTTAAAGTATGTGAATAAAGTAGTGTCTCATTGAATTGCTTTTATGTATATTTTTATTTTATTAGTATTGATGTGAAATGTTATTCTCTTTTTATTTAAATAAGAATTTTTTTGAAGTAAGATTATGCAAAAATTTTCATAAATAACTTTTTTTTTCATTCTCACAGAGTAGTAAAAATAGTGAAACTTGCATAAATTTTTAGAATATTAACGTTTTTTTTTATTTCATAAAGTATAAAAATGTAACAACTATTTCATAAGGCCTACATAATTTTCTCAAATGACAGAAAATTACAAACATTAAAAACCAAATAGGTATTATAAATTTAAAAAAATATACTTAAAATTAAAACATTACCAAAAATATTATAATAATAATGGTTATTATTATAATAATAAATTGTTATAAATATAACAATAATTCTGAATATAATATTATATTCAGAATAATAACCATTGTTATAAATATAACAATGGTTATTATTCTGAATTTACTTATTAATATGGACTTTCTTCATTAATCAATGTCATTGAATTAACTTTTGTTAATTGAGTTCTGTAGATAGAAATGTTTGTTAATTGGGTTCTGGAGAAGAACTTCATGGAGAAATTTACTCAAAGTTAATTTTGGGATTAAAGGGTTTTTATTAATTAGAGTATATGGTCTTTTTAATTTGAATGCACCTTGAGTATAGGAAAAATTCCCAGTTGTTAGATAAGGGTTATTATAAAAATAACACCTGAGCATAATAAATCAGTTGGATTGTACTGATTGTCATTGTATTGCATATGCATAATTTTATTTCACATGTGTACTTTATTATCGATATTATTTGTATAATTATTTCAATAATGAAGTGAATTAATGAGTCAATTAAGGGAACTAAGTACCAGTAGAGTACACTAGTAGGTTTAAAAGATAACCTAAAGGACATTCTTGTTCATTATGAAGAACTGTAGTATTATTATTATAAATTTTTCTAAGGTCATCATTTTTTGTGAAAGCTAAGTCATTTTTGTGAGAGCTAAGGGCTAGTGAGTTCCAAGTTAAAAGTTTTTTTTAAGTAAATCAGTTAGTATCAAATTTTAAACAATTTTCAATTTTGATAACATCATACACTCTTGCTTATATTGCGAGGGATTGTCTATTTTGCATGCATCACACTTAAAAAGTCTATATAAATTGGTTTCCACTTCATCATGTAAACCATATATATTCTTTTTCCAAATCGATAGTAGGATCGTTTGCAACTGTTTCAACAACATTTTCAAGAATTTTGCTAGGACACATACAGTGGATTTGATAGTTTCATTTATATCTGGAATAATCTCACAGATTTTAACAAGATTGGAATAATCTACATTAGGAGAAGACGTTTTGAATTTGAAAACTTCAAAATGAAATATTGTTGAAATACTAAGCTACCAGACACACTCATTATAGCAAGCTGATTGTTACACTATTTGATACATATATTTCACATCTACATTGTAAATTTTCATTTTAAAGTCTAAATAAGTATCTAATGACATTACGATAAAACTGCATTTTTTAATATTCTTGTTTAACATTTGTTACTGTTCAATATTATTATTTTATTATCAAAGGTAAATTTTTTTGCCAATCAAAATAACACATATCAAAATTTGGCTGGGATTCGGAATTACATTTTTAATTGTTTAAATTTTTTTTATGTTATTCAGTTAGATATACTTTTGCGTAGCAGTTTAGTTTATATATTTTTTATAGTAAAGCATATTTAATGACATGATTTATATGTAAATTGGAAATTATACATTTTTTTAAATTTACACTAAAAGAAAATTTAAAACTAAGCCTAAAAACAATAAGTTTAACGCAAATAAACATAACTCGTGAAATAATATAATTAAATTTCATTTTAATAAATATAACTAAAGTGGAGAACTCACTCAATAACTATAAAACTACATGTGTTAAAACAAAATTGGAATTCTACACACTTTTTAAAACTAACACTAAAATTTTTTTTATTTTTAAAACAAATTCTTAGATAATACTAAGTTAAAGTCAAATGTGTGCATAAACATTGAAAATTATAAATTGTTAAATATTCTACCTATTCACTACATTTATTTCGTTAAAGTTTTTTAATAATCCTGATGTGCAATAAGCGGATATGTATGGACCCAAGAAGACTTAAAAATATTTACATTCCTAAACCTAAAAAGAAGATTTTCTGTAAAAATTTCATTTATCTTGCACCAAAGTATTTCAATAGTCAAACCATTTATACACCAATAAATACAAATTGTTAAGAGACATCAATATTTATTTATAACAACTAAATGTATACAAAATATGAACACTTTCAACAGAATCTAAACACAAGAAAAATAATTTTAACAAAATTCTAACATTCCACACAACATTGTTCATTAGGGGTATACATATTTTTCACTTGATTTTAAAAAAAATAGAGGATATTTTAAAAAAAACTCTGGTAAGAGCTTAATTAATGATATACATATGGTGCATATTTATTTCAACAAATTTAATGTAATAGCTCACACTATATGTAAAAAGTATAGATATTTAATACACTCTTAAAAATAAGTCCGAAAATGCGAGTTTTAGAACATAGTTTAACGACATTTTAAAAAGTTTATTTATAATATTTTAGAATAAATCAGTTAGAGCCCATTAAAATGTTAGTTTTAAGACAATAACTAATTTTTACACTCTCTTGCGAGAAAAGTAATTACCTCAATTTGGATCAAAGACATTTGGTTGAAAATGACATTTAATTAATCGTCACTAACTCCAAAATTAAAAAGAAAAAAAACTCATATTTAAACAATTAAAACTCTAAAAATAAGACATTCGGTTTAGTACATTACAACTCTTCCATTAAAAATATGAATAGTCGGCTAGGTTAGTATTTGTGTTATGCGTTTTTTTTTCTGTTAATTTACTATTGTTGTTGTTGTAGTGTTTTAATTTTAGTGTTTTTTTTTAAATAAATAAGATATTTCATTCAGTTTCTAACTGCTTTATTAAAAGTTATACAATGTTATTATATATTATCTAATAGAATGGACTGTGCATTTTCGTCGATGTAAACGGCACATTCCATTGGTATTTTTAATTGTTTACTCATGTCTTCGATAGATGGTATATCTTTTTATTGATTCCAGAACTTGGGAGATACTTTTTTTATGGTTCCGTCGTAGGCTCGTTTTGACATCTGGAAATTTAATAATATTTTAGAATAAATCAGTTAGGGCCCATTAAAATGTTAGTTTTAGAACAAACACAAATTTTTACACTCTCTTGTGAGAAAAGCAATTAAATCAATTTGGATCAAAGACATTTGGTTGAAAATAACATCTAATTCATCGTCATTGATATCAAATTTTTAAAAAAAATTCGTATTTAAACTCTAAAAATAATACATTTGGTATATTACACTACAACTCTTTTATTAAAAATGTTCATTGAATTTAATTCTGAAATGAATTATTATACGCTAATAGAATTAACTACTTGTAAAAAGAATATTTAAAAATATATTAGTTATAATTTGTTACTTAAAATTTAATAAAGTTCATTGAAAATGCAAATTAAAACACTATATAACTAATAGCACTTACTTTTCAATTACAGAACAACAAAAAATCTTACAAATTTAAACAAAAATTTACACGCAAAATATATTTAATTCTTTAACGTCAATAGAATTTAAAATAAATTTTTATTATTTTCAAAAATTAGCACTTGCCTTAAAACAGAATATGCTAGATTCCTGATAAGCCCTGAAGATTGCGAAATTTGAAGACCTTACTTCATTTCATGTCCGACTTCATATACAAACAGAGATAATAACACATTACCTGCCTATAGTGTAATCTCCTGACCGGAGCTGATCTATAATCTAGATCCGTATCGTAATTCCTATGATTAAGACCTCCTCTCTAGGCTTTTAATTGAGGAACCTTAAACTAATTGTACTATGTATTTTTTTTTAAATATAGACGGTTTAATGTCACAAACTTTCGCATGTGGCGCTGTTACTCGGAAGTCAGTCCAACCTACCTAGAAATATTCCGGTTCATGGGTTTGTTGATGTTTTAAACAGCGCTGTCGCTTTGCGGTGTGTTCGAGAATGTATAAAAACGAATAAACTATACAATATATTCTGGAAAATAAATATACTGTACAATACAATATATCCAGCAATTATTGTGTTGTACCAACCAATGTGCAACATTTTTGGCAATGTTTTTAACGAACGTGGAAGCATTGAATCGGATGCCTAGATTAAAATTCTTGCAGCTTCCGAGTTCGTAATATTCAACACTTGATTAGCATCAAATAGAATTTTAAACAAAAATGCAACCGACTTTACCATCAAATTAAAAATAATAAGAATCGTAATTACGATCAATAATTTTAATTAATAAGAAGACTTTAGAGTTATGAATTAAAATACTACAAATTTTTGCCAAAAAAGCACAATTCTTCAAATTATTTAAACTATGTAAGAGTTTAACGGGCTATATAATCTTACAATTGATTAAAATGACAATCCATAAATTGAATATCATTCATAAATTGTCTTATCATGTTTGTATTATTTTTTACACACACGTTATCGACGTGCACTTTATATTAATAAATAAATATACATACACACGTTATCGACGTGCACTATATATTAGTAAATAAATATACATATATAGTAATAAATTGTCAAAAACTTGTATTATTAGCATTTATTTAGTTTTGATAATAAACAAAAAATAACAATGTCATTATGGCAGAGATTTTCATAAAAACAGTCTTCTATCTAAATAATAAAACACAATCTGCAATTGGGAGTAATTACTTTTATATTTGGGGAAGAACTAAATTGTTTTTTTAATCGCACAAACGTCAAGTTAGGTCATGTAAATAATTTAAGTTTCTAAATATAAAAGCAAACAGATTAAAAATAAAAATGATTTTCTCAAATTGTAAACTTTTTGATCAAATAACATATTATAAAAATACAATTGATTCCAATTATGTTTGGGGGGGAATTGAATTTTTCAACATCGCGCTACGGCATGAGGAGAAAATCAACATTGAAGCTAGCGACGAAAACGAGCTTCCGGTGTCTCAACCGGAAGTTAACTTGGTAGTTTTTGGGGGTAACCAATCAGAGGAAGGTAGGGTTTGTTTGCAAACTTTAAACCCTCTATACAGACTTGGGACCTGGTCTTATATTTTTAAAATGTTACCTTATATATCCTGCAAAGTTGTTAAAATTTTTATCAAAATGATACATGGACTCGACTATGACACTGAAATATAAGCCTATGCTTTAAATCCATTTATGAAATAAATTTAATTTAAGTATTTTTTTAAGTAAAAAATCTAGTTACTCGAATGTAATTTGACTCATAATATTTAATCAACTTTCTCATTATCAACTACTTTATCATAGATAAAAGTTTTGTGTAACATTAACTAATACTCAAAACTCAAAATATACTAAACAATGGGTATTCAGGAGTGCTCCAGGTTTAATGGAAAATTATGTAATTTTTAAGGAGGCCTTAGACCGTGGATATTTTAAGAAAGACAACTCAAAGTTATATATAAATGAAAACAAAATTATATATTTGGAAAATATTTTGAACTTTTACAGTTTAAACATGATAAATAGCATAAAATTATGACCACTGATTGAATATTAAGGCAGTTAGAAAGTAATTAAAATTGGGTGTGGGTTTTAGGTATGTAACTTATGTAAATAACCACTTTAATATCTTTAATTTACATACAATTTTTAAAAACTTACCATATCTAATCGTCTTGTAGAGTCTATATTACTTACTAACGTTGATTACAAATTAATTATTGTTTTAGTGAATTGTATTTTAAAATACGCAGCGTGTACGAGCACAACCTTACCAGCGAAAAATAAAAACGTGTAATAATTATCTGTGCGAGTCACTTGAACAAGAAATCTCTCTATCTCTTGCCAAGCATAGCTGATAGTGATTCACCTTTCAACCTACACCGACCTCTTGCGTATGCAGGAAAATTTAATTATATACTTTATAATATTTAAGAAGAAGTTATTTAAACTAAAATTTATTTAAATAAGGATAATACAAAGACTTTATTAATAGATTACTATATAACTCTTAAGTATAATATATAAATTAAGTTGTTAATTAAATAAGTATTATAGCAAATTTTCAATGATAAATATATCACGTTGCATTTTACCTACATTTAACTATGAAACTAATAGAATGACTTAAAATATTAATTCGAAAAATATATTATTGAATTTTCAATGGGTATTATGCGCTAAGTTAAACACTATGTAATCATATAATATGCTGCATTTATTGGCATTTAATTTATTTTAAACTGATAAGAACTAGAATATGGTATCATTAATCGGTTATTAAAATAAGTTTTAGCAAATTTTCAATGATACATATATTACGTTGTATTTTACCGACATTTAACTCTGAAAGTAATACGAGTTTATCAAAGTAATTTAATAATTAATTTAGAGTTTAAAGTTAATAGTACCCAAGGAGAACCACAAGCATGCTTTGGAACGAAACACTGGGGATTCCATATGAGGTTGACCACCTAGCCGGCACATATTATTAGACCTTGATCAATATTTATAATTTTTAAATATTGTGTTTAGATGTTATTTCTTTAGTTAATAATTAAAGTAGAAAGTTACAAAAGGGTACATATTTTAATACAAATAAAATTTTTGGCTAAAACTGTTCAAAATATTTTAATTATCAAATGAGATTTACTTTTTTCTCCCCTATTCTATGGGAATGACCCAGTATATCTCATATAGAAGAGAATAAATAAATAAATGAATGAATGAATATACCCTTAAAAAGGAAAAAATTACCTTTGATTTCCATGAGTGGAGATATCTAGCCAAGATTCTGAAAGGTCTCTATCGATTATTAATGTTGATTACCTAACGGATTTACAAAACATCAAAGACGGAGACCATGTACTTTATTCTTAAGTTCTTATGAAATTGTGCTTACTAACCAAGTAATTGAAATCTTGGCATCAAAATACATGATAATTACAGAATGATTCGTAGAAAATAATAGTTCCTCAAAGATTAACGCTCAATGTATTGTACCTAGTACATGGGATCTCATACGATAAAACCAAGAAGCTGTTCATGAAATGAATTAGACTTTTAAAAGTATATTTATCAACGAAATGCACCAAGTAATGTTTAATTGTATGTATGCTGATTATGACAAATTAATTGATACATGTTGCAAATTGAATGTATTAAAAGTACTGGATGGAACTCTTAAATATTTCCCAGATAAAAAAATGTTTTTCGATAAAATATTTCTGCACGGTTATTAACTATGGATGCAAAATTTGTATTAAATGAATGATGAACTGGAATTTTTTTTAAACTCTGTAATTCGAGATGATTAAAATAGTTTAAAGTATGTGAATAAAGTAGTGTCTCATTGAATTGCTTTTATGTATATTTTTATTTTATTAGTATTGATGTGAAATGTTATTCTCTTTTTATTTAAATAAGAATTTTTTTGAAGTAAGATTATGCAAAAATTTTCATAAATAACTTTTTTTTTCATTCTCACAGAGTAGTAAAAATAGTGAAACTTGCATAAATTTTTAGAATATTAACGTTTTTTTTTATTTCATAAAGTATAAAAATGTAACAACTATTTCATAAGGCCTACATAATTTTCTCAAATGACAGAAAATTACAAACATTAAAAACCAAATAGGTATTATAAATTTAAAAAAATATACTTAAAATTAAAACATTACCAAAAATATTATCTTAAGTGTCGTCAATTTGTCCCCTTCTTTAACCCTCCACTTTAAACATTATATAAGAGTAAGTTTTGCATGTAAAAAAATGATAAAAGTGGAGGGTGAAACTATTTTTATACTAACTTAGATAAATATCATTAGTGCGAAAAACATGTCTCGCTAAAAAATTTGCGACACTTAAGATAATATTTTTGGTAATGTTTTCAACTTGAGTATATTTTTTTAAATTTAAAATACCTATTTGGTTTTTAATGTTTGTAATTTTCTTTTATTTAAGAAAATTATGTAGGCCTTATGAAAGAGTTTTTTACATTTTTAGACTTTATGAAATAAAAAAGAAATTACGTTAATATTCTAAAAATTTATGCAAGTTTCACTATTTTTACTACTCTGTGAGAATGAAAAAAAAGTTATTTATGAAATTTTTTGCATAATCATACTTCGAAAAAATTCTTATTTAAATAAAAATAGAATAACATTTCACATCCAATACTAATAAAATAAAATATATATATAAAAGCAATTCAATGAGACACTACTTTATTCACATACTTTAAACTATTTTAATCATCTCGTGTTACAGAGTTTTAAAAAAAAGTTCATCATCATTTAATACAAACTAGGGGGCACGCCCCCTTCTCGCTATCGCTTGCCAACCAATCCAAGTCGCCAGTTCGCCAGTCGATCGAAATTATAATTTAAATTTTCAAACATTAAACGTCCCTAATATTATGCATGTTAAAATTTAAACTTACTGATTCTATCCTAAAGTTGTTGGGTTTTTTAAAACTAATAACGAATCTTATATAACACTTAGAGTAAATCAACTTATGTGTTACCAACTTATGTTTTTACCTTAGGTGAAAGTGTAAACAAACTCGATTGTTACCATTGCAGAGTTAGAAATATAAGGAAATTTGGGAGCCGCGTATAAGAGAAATATATAAATAGATGTTTTTTCTGCCGTATCGAACAATGTTTTGTGCATACTATTTATAGTTATTTTTCCCTTTTTCAAGCTATTCCTGAAGAAACACTGTTTTGTTGTGAAGCGCTCTTCGGAGCTTTACGTGAATAATATGCTGATGTTATGTTTTAATAAAATAAATTAATGCTCTATTTTAAAACAAAGGTTTATTTCATTTAACAAGAAAGCCTCACCCTACAAAATTGGGGGTTCCGAGCCGGGATAAAAAATTTCCCCCCTAGAGACACTTGTACGATGACGAGAAATACCCCTAGACGCCAGTAATTCCTCCTGAGATGTCAGTAATTGACCGCATGACGCGCGGTGTCCGGCAGCTGTCACGGGCCTGATGTCCTTCGCCCGAGACCGACGTTGACGTGATCCCCTCTTCTTGAGCGTCCCTTCACCTGAGCTGGGCAGCGAGGACCGTTGCCATGGATCTTCAACGGTTACCATGGGCCATCGCCGGTTGCTAGGCGATCCTTCAACAGGAGCCGAACGGAAACCAAAAGTGCCACACTGATGTCGGACAAGGACACAATACAGCTAAGCTTTAACTTTTAGTTATAATATTTGAACAATAATCAGACTCTATAGTATTAATAGATAATTTTTTCGAGTTACGATTTTGTCTGAAATTGTCTACAAATTAATTTCTGGAAAAAAATAAATTAATTTAACTACCCAATTATAAATTATTTTGAAATAATATTTTAATGAATATCAGTATTCAAGTTATTCTCATTTCCGCGTGTAGAAAAGTTAATCATTGTGT
>JAFNEN010004029.1:0-12765 GCA_019343175.1 Oedothorax gibbosus
AAAATCAATCAATTGAATTTGTTTGGAAACCGTTTTATTTTGCATTTGATCATTTTTTATCGCTTATGTTTTTACATTCTCACAGAAATTGACTACGATGTATTTCTATTTATGGTAAAAATTTAAAAATTTTCACTATAGATTTCGTATAAATAAATTAATTCAGAAAAAGTATGAGTTTCATGGATCGAAGGTTTAGGTTCATATGCTTCCACTACTTTGTTCCAACGCTCTCAAGGCTAAGTTATTTAGCATGATATTGGTTGTTATTGTTTAATAACTCCCTGGTCGTTATAGAATACTTAATAAGTTTCAAATAAATAATAAACGGAATTTAAATTCAGAAAATTGAGAGGGACTCATTTAAACGAATGCATCAAAAGATTATAATATTGTCGATTAGGGTGCTCAGAATCAAAATTTAAGGGAATTGGCTTAAACTAATACAAGTAAAATCAGTCCAGTAATTAGTTCTACTTCAGCTAGTTTGTCTAAACTCTTCACTACGTTTGTACGTGTTTAATCTTTATTTATGAACTCTTGGTATCATGAAACAATCTTTTGAGCGTAGCTTTCGGATTGAACTGATAATTTCTAATTACGTCAGATAAACAAATATAACCACCAAAATTTTTTTTTTAACCATTGTGTTTTTCATTCCAAAAAATGTTTCCGTACTTTTCGTGGTTAATAAGAAATTAAAAAAATCTCAATTTAACATTACGCCATAGAACTTGCCGAAGACTAGATCTCTAAATTTCTATGTGAAGTATAACATTTAAATTGCTTAAAGTAAATTCTGAAAAAAGAAAAACCTGAGAAATGGTTCAACCGAATACCAAAAATATGGTTTAACGTTTCACCACACAGTCGTTGCAGCTACTAGGAACCATATTTTTGGTGAAACAAAGTGCCTAATTCTTAACAATGTACAATTAAGGGCTAAAGTTGCCCTCTGTACAGCAAAATCAAAATGGTACTCACCTGTCAATGCTCATCGCCAAGATAGTAAACACAGACGTCGACACAGTCAGGTTGGCCATAAAGTTACTCCCGACACAGAACACCTGGCCGAAAGGCCAATGGCTCTCCAACATAAACACAAAGTTAAAAGTCGCGTTGCCCGATGCCATCAAGAAATCCGCGATAGCCAGGTTCAACAGGAAAAGATTGGTGATGGTCCTCATCCTGCGATGAGCCACTATGATCCAGACAACTATGGCGTTCCCTGCCACTGCCACAGCTATCATGGTCGCAAACAGGGCCGCCCAGGCCACTTCTTGGGGCCAGGGCATGAGATAGGGGCGGCTGACTAGGGCCGTAGGGGCGTGGCGGCCTAGGCAGTGTGCCCAGTCTCGCTGGCTAGGGTCTGGCCCTGTGTCGTTGACGCACTTGGACACGTTGTAACGGAGGTTCGGATCTCGCAGGTACAGTTCGAGAAGGTCGACCTCTTTTTCCTGGGTATTGCCCATTGTGAGAGCTGGTTTATGATTTATTTTTTAAATTGTAAGAAGTGTATTCTTGAAGTGGTATGGTTTGTCAGTTTATCTGTTATATCTTAGATTAAATTTCAATTCTTCAGCTGGTAAGTTGGTTTGGGTCTCGGAGGTACGGCTCGTGAAGGTCCATCTCTTCCTAGGTATTGCCCATTGTGAGATATAGTTTGATTTTTTTAAGTAATTATTGTATATCCTTGAACTTGTATGTGGAGTTAATCCTCCGTGTTAAAAATTAGATAAAAATTCTATTCTTTGGCTGGTACATTTCGTATAACGTTTATTCTTTTGCTTGTACATTTTGTAAAACGTTTATTCCTTTGCTGGTACAGTGTAAAAAACGTTTATTCTTTACCTTGCTATTTATCATTTGGTTTGCATAAATCACATCAAGTTTTCATTCTTCAGCTTGTATCTTACATCAAAGGATTATCGTTTAAATATGTAGGACAATATTTTTTTATTCATTGGATTATATAAAAACACTAATTTATTCTTTAGCTTAAACTCGATATCAGTGGTTAATTCTTTAGCTATATTTATCATCAAGTTATAATGTAAGTTGTTTATTAAATACTTGTACTTTAAATTTTATACAACAGCAAACTGTTATCCGTTAGCTTGTGCAGTGTATTAAACGTTTATTCTTAAGTTTGATTTTAAACTTTGGTATTATAGTTTGTGCATAGCGAAACATTTTTGGTCTATGTTTTTTAAAATATATATTTCAGATAATTTAAATACGGGGATTCGTATTAAAATTATAATTTAAATACGAAAATATAATTTATTAATTGATTTCAAATGCTTCAGATTTTTTTTAACCTAATATATATATTTCAACTTATTATATAACATTTTAACTTTTTATTATAACTTTAAATAGTTTATTTTTATTTTTAATATCGTACTTTTCATTGCTTACTTTCTAAATAGCTGATATATCTAATCTTTATTATGTAACAACTATTTTTAATTTATAAAATATTTTCAACTCTTAACTTCAATAAAATTATTTAAACAATTCTTCTTTAGTTATTTACACTTGTAAATTAAAAGGATTCATGAAAATACTTTTTTTCTATCAAAATATTTTGCAGAACAATTTCAACTTTTACAAGTGTAAAAATATGGAATTCATGGGATATTTTGTATCAATTAAAAGTTTAAGACTGTTAGAGAAGTTTATTAGAGAAGACACATTTAAAAATAGATAAAAGTATAAAATATTCTACAATTCCGTTGTAAGTAAACATTCAATAACTTTTAAAATGTTTCTTGAATTCGTGTTTTATTTAGCAGTGCTTTGTGTTTTAAAACGTGCAATAGAATTGAAAGTGGTAAACATGCAATAATATATTTAAGTTTTTGACAAAATTAACTTACGTTAAACTTTTTATATATAGTTTTAACGATGATCGAACTGTATCAACAACGTCATGAGCAGTGAAACTAGACATAAACTATTTTATCAATAATAACAAATTCGGCACTATTCTGAAAAATATATATTTCTTAACCGTTACTTTCTTGCAAAACTTTATAGCATTGAAATCTTATCCCTAGTTTATTGCCGTCTATTTATATAATCTAGAGCTTAATTTCTAGCATATCTTTCAAACAAGTTGGTAAAATCACTGCATTGATGGCTTTCATTCTCTAGCAAATTTATATGAAAAGATGACCAAATGTTTCGAAAATGTTAAACAAAAAGTTTCCAGAAAGTTTTGAAAGTCAGCCGACATCTGAAACGGCAAGCTGTAAAAGAAACACTTTAAGTCAACTTTTGCAAAAATTTCATCTATTTTAAATTTCAAACTAAGTAAATTCGTAAAATCTTTTTACGAGTGAAACTTTTTTTATTTTTTTTTTATTTTATAAATTTTCGAATTCACTTTGGAACATTTTAGTTTGTACTGATATTAAAACTAACTTCTATGAATTCTTTTATATTTGACTTGATTTCACATAACTATTTTGTCGATATATTTTTTGAACTCGAAGATCCACAACAAAAACATTCCAATACAGCAAATCAACTTTTGGCACACAAGAAAATCACAGTAAAACTTTTCGAAAAACACAAACTTCCGAAAACTATCCTTCAAGTTCGAATGAGCACAGAAATGAAGCAGAAAATTCGAACATTCTTCTAAATATATCCTTTTGAAACGTCAAATTTCATTTAGAATAAAAATCACAAATAGAATGAGCACCTTTTAGCTTCCGTTATTTGGCAATGCGGACAAAAACAACCGTTCAGTTTGGCGGTCAGTGTTGAAGTGAGGAAATATTTCGGACTGAGAGAATAGTTTTCTTGCACTTTTCTCCCTACCTGCGCGTCAGAAGCTAGTTTTTGATCAATTTACTGCGCAGTGGAATGTCCAGGCGTGCTTATTGTTGTCTCTTGATATTTCCGACTTTTTACTTACACTTATCTAATATAAAATGGGGGCTGGGAATCCCAGTTGGTTTAGCGTTCAATTATCACTCAATAAATCAAGATATTTAAGGGGACGCATTACCCAAAATTTTGGGCTGCCCAGAAAATAATTAAACATGCTCGAATTCTGTGAGCTAAGGATATTGTAAAAAAGGATTCTTTTATAATGGTAGAGGTTTATTGATAATGATATAGTGCTTTGGTAAAATGGTTTTTGAAATTTTATGTTGCTTTTTTAAATTTTTAATTTTTTCAGCTTCTGAATGGTTAAAACCCTAAGGCTTTTAGGTGAATTAAAGTAGAGCTCCAAACTTTTTTTTTCTGTGTTGAAACATATGCTTTTAACAAAAGTTGGTATGGGATAAGGTCTAGTAAGAATAGATTTTTTATAAAAAAAATTTATACATAAAGCTACATAACTTTTTTTGTTTAACAGATAGCTCAATATCCATACCAACTTTTATTAATAGGTATTGTGGGAACATTTTGAAAAAAAAATCCATTACTAATCTTTAAATTGTAGGAGGAGTAGCATTTTGAAAAAGCGTTAAAATTGTTAAATGTTTTTAATTATAAAAAAACTACGTTTTAATATTTATAATTTTTTTGTATACGTTTATTGAATGTTAGTTCTTTGTAAAAATAGTTTAATTTGAATGCTAGCAATAAAAATACTGGATTTAATTTTTTGGTACCGCGTCCCCTTAATGGATTTAAATGCCCAATAACATCATTTCAATAATTTTGAAACCTAAAAAGTTCTATGACATCTATCCTTTGTGGTATTTACGGTTTCTTTAAAAATTTTACGAGATGCAACTGATACTGGAATATCGTGTAATAAAGTCTATATTTCAACTCTTCGGTTTCTAGCATTATTTTTAAAACCAAAAAAGTTCTATGCAGCTACACATTGCAAACCGCGCGATTTTCTTAAATTTTATTATGCCGTTCGATATGTGTTAAAAACTCGTGTACCAAATTTTAAGTCCGTACACGACCTAATCAACTACTAAGCCGAAGAAGCTTTCCAAAACAAGCTCGGGGAAGGAAATTTTGACGTCATAGTTCCGAGTGACGTTATTCCGAAGATGAAGACAACCTGTCTCGAAACCTGTTCGGAACTACTCGTTCACGGCTGACCACAATTTTAGGGTTCCGAATGCGTCTGAACTACACTCTTAAAACAAAAGAGTGAAATCCACTCCTATAGGGGAAGTGCATTTTCGGCACCGGAAAGGAGTGGAAATTACCTCAGACCGAGTTAAAACCGCTCGTTTTAAGAGTGTAGGACGTAGATTGTTTTCTTTTATTTCTTTTACCCTATCCGCAAAAAGAGTGAAATCCACTCCTATAGGGGAGGTGCATTTTCGGCACCGGAAAGGAGTGGAAATTAACTCAGACTGAGTTAAAACCGCTCGTTTGTTTTAAGAGTGTAGTTTCTCGATCTTCGGCACTGAGAATAGTGACGTCAAAATTTCCGACTACGCTCATGTTTGGTACAGCTTCTCTGTCCTTGTTAGTGAAATTGGCCGTGGTCCGCAGCTCTTTTAGTTCGATGTGCAGAGTTTCTTCAGACCTATCGACCAATATTTGAAAACCACTTTTTCGGAATCAGCGCCCTCTAAAATGCGTAGAAAACACCATTTTCATTTCGTATTTTTGACCTCATCGCAATACCTTCATTTCCTAATATTTCATATACGGTAATTCAAGATAAATTGTGCTTAAATTTTTGTTTCCGGATAAATTGTTCTAAAGTTGTCGCTTTTAATGACATCCTGCTTAAATAATGATCCTAACAAGAGATGGTGCTTTAATAATGATGTCTTTGAAGTAATTTTGCTATAATTGGCACTGTTAACGAAATTGTGATTGATACTTCTAATAAAATCATGTTTAAAGAATATTTAACACGATTTTTTTTTCTGAATAGCTTAGTTTAAAATATATTTTCACAGAATATTGTAAAATATGTTAAAAGCAACAAGTGGAACAAAATATGTTAACTTCAAAAATTTAATTATGGAGAAATCCTAATTCCTATCATTTAAAAAGAAATACGCAAAAAGGAATCACAGTCAAATTTTTATGTTCATTTGATTAGATTATCAATTTAGAATAATCCATTAGGAGATTGAATATTGGGTTAACATTTTTGTGTTGTTTGTATTTATTTATGTAATTTTTTTTACATTATAAATCACTACAAGAGTCGGAAATGTGGTGTGGCTTCAAATTCACAATGACATATTTAGTGCGCAATGGCTGATATCGCGCAAAAGATTCTTTAGAACTATGTTTCTTTAATTTTTTTTAAAGATTCTTTTGTGAAGTTATTGTTTCTTTGTTCCAATTTTGTTAACCGAAATGTCAATTATTTTTTTATATATATATATATATATATATATATATATATATATATATATATATATATATATATATATATATATATATATATATATATATCGCAAGTGCTATAAAAGAATAGGCATTCTATAAACTTTTGATAAAAATAGGAGAATTAAACTTTTAAAAATTCATCGATAGTACGTATTAAGGGATACGGTACAAAAAGTTGGTCAAAATATCGATTTTTAAGTTTTTTCTTTCTATTCACAATATCTTCATGATCACTTACTGAAAGTTTCATAATGATATCTTCTGTAGAAAAAAAGTTATTAATCATTTTCTAAGTTTGAACTCTTATTTCGTCTGCTCTCAAACTGTTTCCTCTGTTTCGCGTTTTTCAATTCTGTTTTTAATAAATCTATAAGGCTTTTCTGCTAATTAAGTTAGAATTTTGAAATGTTTAGCCTGCGTTCTTTTATAAGTGGTGCACAAAATTGTGCATGGAATAAGGTCTAGGTTTAGATTTATAAAAGAAAATGTTGAATTAAATAACTGTAACATTTTATTGATTTTTTAAGATTTTCAGTATAAATACATGTAACTTTTTTACTGTAGCTCACATTTAAAAATCCATGCACAATTCGCAAAAAAATAGTTCAAAAAACAAACTATAAAAGTTTGGAGTTATTCTTAAAATAATTGCAAGAGTAGTAGCCCCGTTTTAAAAAAATTTAAAATTTTAACCTTATTTTTTCTTTAAAAAATAAAAAAACTACTTGTGATATTTTTTTTATTTCTGCGAAATGTTTAGTTAGAGAAAACATTATATAAAAACACTATAATTTACAATTTGATTCTCAAATATTTTGTTGTAAAAGACAGGAAATTCGTTTATAATTTGTTACCGTTATTTCAAGTTATATTTGAACTGTAGCATGTCGATCGTTTTTATTTCGTATGAATTTTACTTGAATAAAATAACTATGTTTCCATTTTAATTCTAAAGAATTAAAAAAAAGCAGGTATTGCCATTTTGAACATTTCTCTGTGTCAATCTTTATCCCTTCTAAATACTATTCTAACATTCCTATTTTATTTATTTTTTTTCAGAAAAGTATGACATCAGACATTTTTCTTTATTTTTCCGTCTGTCTATCCTTACTATTACAATTTCTCTGAGTATTTCCGTAACAGAAAACTAGGCTATTTTAGTTATTTTAGGAATTCTTGTTTTTTAATATACTTTTTTTTAGTGTTTCACAAATTTTGATTAGTTTTGTGAAGTTCTTTTGAGAACTTCGTGAGTTTCTACAACAGAAAGTTAATTGAATTTATGTTGAAATGTTCCACTCGTGATATTCATATTTAATTCATGAGCTGGGAGCCCAGTCGGTTAGGCATTCGCCCTAGCATGCGGAAGGTCCCAAGTTCGGGTCCGAGCATTGCCAAAATAACTACCGACCTATAAACGGCCCTTGCAGCCAAAAATGTCCGACGAATAATACCCTGTGTAGAGGGAGTGCACGTTAAATATCCGTCCTCTAAAGTCTCAACGCTGCGTACGATGTCGCTGTTAACGGTGGCGTTGGGGTGCCTACTCAAGTGTCGGCTCGTCACATTGACTGTGGTTCTAAAATGCAACGCCCGTCGCCAATAGCCCTTGTGTAGCTCTAGTGCGACGATATTCCAAAACTAAACATATTTAATCATAACCCACATTTCAATTTCTACACAGTTATTATCCAGATAACCATAAAGTTATAACAATTGTTTATATTAACCATTGTTTTTTTACCGAGTTAGAATACTTTTATGAAAACACTGAAAGTTTACCTACAATTTCAAACTATTGATATAAAATTATAAGTTCGTCTCTGATTTTTTTCTTCAATCTAAATTTTGATTAGAAAAACTTCTATGGTGGCTAGTCGTATCGATTTGCGATTTCAGAAATGGTAGAAAAATAAAATTTTAATTGGGTCATAACTTATTGACTTACATTTTCCTTTGCAAAATTTGGGGGACCGGGGAGCCCATTCGGTTCGCCTAGCATGCGAAAGGTCCCAGGTTTGGGTCCGGGCATCGCAAAAATAACTGCCGACCTATAAGCCCGTGCAGCCAAAAATGTCCGACGAATAATACCCCGTATAGAGGGAGTGCACGTTAAATATGTTCCAAAGTCCCAACGCTGCGTACGATGTCGCCCTTAACGGTTGCGTTGGGTGCCTACTCAGGTGTCGGCTCGACACTTGACTATGGTTCTAAAATACGATGCCCATCGCCAATAGCCCTCGTGTAGCTCTAGTGCGACGATAATTTAAACTAAACTAAGCTAAACCTTTGGAAACTTTGAGTACTATAAATGTTTTTTTAACTCTTTTTTCGTCGTACAAATACATTGGAATTTGTTCGAGTACGACTTCCCGAACATCCAAATTATAACTTGAGGGCGAATGAGCCCGCTAGTTTCCAAACCAAAGTGCCTCAATGGAAAAAAAATATTTTCTAAGCTACATTTCCCTGGCTGTATTGAACATTTTTACAAACGGTTTTATACATGACAAATGTAGCTGACTTTCAGGTCTCTAATGACACTTTTTGAAATGGGTAAGAATATTTTTATATTTTCAATAAATAATTTTGCACAAACTGTTTGAAGCAATTTCGAAAGTGGGGTTGTAAAAACCTGTAAGTCAACTACACTTATCACATAAAAAATCGTTTGTAAAAGTATTCAATACCAGCGGGAAATGTGGTATGGAAAATTGTTTCATTGTATTAACACAGGCACTTTAGTTTGGGGACCCCGCAGTAGATTGCGGTCATTTGCACTTAACAGGTTTTTAAAACAGTTACACCCTATCCAAAATTTAAAAAACTTCGGGGTAAAGTCACGATATCGTCACCTGAATGACTACTTCTAGGTAGAGTAGAGAAATAGAGGTGTAAGGTAAAACAAAATCATTAACTTTACAGAAAATAAAAATATTTACAAAAACACTTTCTTTTATTTGTATCTTTTGTTTTTACCGCGTAAAGAGTACTGCTCGTAATACTGTCCCTGGACAAATTATTAGACGCACTGCAAGATTTCATGTATCAATCAATGATGAACAAAATACCTTTAGAAGGACATTTGTGTTCCTAAACTTAATCTATTGAATAGAAATTACTATCTGCTGTACTCAATACATATATCGACATCTTTTTTAATGATATATGGCATTCTTTGGTATGTTTTCATCATTACTAAAAAAATACAGTGCGTCTAATAATTTGTCCAGGGACTGTATATCGATAGATTACTGATATCACGTGTATCAATACCCTATTCAGATAAAATCTCATAACAGCAAAAACTGTTAACAGCACGCTAATTTGGTGGTGGGTGGGGAGCATAAACGTAGCATGTGTTTGGCGATAAGCCTCTGCAACCCCTTTTTTATTATATCTCATCGTCCGGCGACATGACTACACTGTTAAAAAAGAATTTTATTTTTGCAGAAAAATAACTGTCAGCTGGTGTGCCAAAAAAATACCGTATAATTTACATAAAAAAAACTTTGTCTTTTTTTACCGTATAATTTACATTAAAAAAACTGTCTTTATTTATTTTCAAACCGCACTAAAATTTATTTCAAGCTGGAAATGAAAAATTGACATAAATTCTACGCTCTTAGCAATGCACAATGCAACTCGTTTGGAGAAATTTGCTAAAAAACGTTTTGCCTCCCTGGGGATGCAAATGTTGAAAATTCCTAAAACAATTTTTATAGGTTTTCATTTTGCGTCTCAAAACAAGTCATATAGACCTGTCTCCGTCTATGAGATATGAAATGATATGTACAAACCAAGTTTTTCTTTCTCTCCCCACCTCACCCCTTTTTAATGCGAATCTCTAAAATTGCTTCTTATATGACGGTTAGAAAAGTAGTAGAAAAATAATAAGCAGATTAAAGTTTAAATATGTACCTCTAAAAAGTTTTGGGTTGGCGCACGGCCAACTTCAATAACAAGGCCAGAGAAGCTTTCCCAAACCTGAGCGTAGACGGAAATTTTGACGTCACTGTTCCGAGTGCCGAAGATCGAGAAACCAGTTCGGACGCATTCGAACCCTAAAATTGTGGTCAGCCGTGGACGAGTGGTTCCGAACAGGTTTCGAGACAGGTTTTCTTCATCTTCGGAACAACGTCACTCGGAACTATGACGTCAAAATTTCCGTCCCCGAGCTTGTTTAGGAAAGCTTCTTCGGCCTTAGTAGTTGAGTAGGCTGTGGTTTAATGCGAATTTTTTTTTAAATTTTAACATAAAAGCTGATTTTTAACAAAATATAAGAAAAAACAAAATACTGCCTCAGCCGGTATGAAATACAAACTCGAGAGACAGGTGGAGATACTGTACTCAACACTACTGATGAATAGTAAACCAAACCCGGACTCGAACCACAAACCTTTAGATCTTTAGTCCAGCGTTCTACCAACTGTGCTATTTCTTTATACAGTTTCATCAAAGTGTTAAAATCCTTGTTCGATTGCAGTCTACTACTCTTTAGCGGATCATCAAACTGTTAAAATCCATGTTCGATTGCAGTCTATTACTCTTTACGCGATCATCAAACTGTAAAATGCTTGTTCGATTGCAGTCTACTACTCTTTACGCGATCATCAAACTGTTAAAATGCTTGTGCGATTTCAGTCTATACTCTTTACGGATCATCAAACTGTTAAAATGCTTGTGCGATTTCAGTCTACTACTCTTTACGCGATCATCAAACTGTTAAAATGCTTGTGCGATTGCAGTCTACTACTCTTTACGCGATCATCAAACTGCTAAAATGCTTGTTCGATTGCAGCTACATACTCTTTACGCGATCATCAAAACTGTTAAAATGCTTGTGCGATTGCAGTCTACTACTCTTTACGCGATCATCAAACTGTTAAAATCCATGTTCGATGCAGTCTACTACTCTTTACGCGATCATCAAACTGTTAAAATGCTTGTGCGATTTCAGTCTACTACTCTTTACGCGATCATCAAACTGTTGAAATGCTTGTGCGATTGCAGTCTACTACTCTTTACGCGATCATCAAACTGTTAAAATGCTTGTGCGATTGCAGTCTACTATTCTTTACGCGATCATCAAACTGTTAAAATGCTGTACGATTGCAGTCTACTGCTCTTTACGCGATCATCAAAACTGTTAAATGCTTGTGCGATTTCAGTCTACTATTCTTTACGCGATCATCAAACTGTTAAAAATGCTTGTTCGATTGCAGTCTACTACTCTTTACGCGATCATCAAACTGTTAAAATGCTTGTGCGATTGCAGTCTACTACTCTTTACGCGATCATCAAACTGTTGAAATGCTTGTGCGATTGCAGTCTACTACTCTTTACGCGATCATCAAACTGTTAAAATGCTTGTTCGATTGCAGTCTACTACTCTTTACGCGATCATAAACTGTTAAAATGCTTGTGCGATTTCAGTTACTATTCTTTACGCGATCATCAAACTGTTAAAAATGCTTGTTCGATTGCAGTCTACTACTCTTTACGCGATCATCAAACTGTTAAAAGCTTGTGCGATTGCAGTCTACTACCTTACCGATCTCAAACTTTTTAAAAAGCTTGTGCGATTGCGTTTACTATTTTTTACGCGATCATCAAACTGTTAAAAATGTTGTACGATTGCAGTTTTTGCTTTTACGCGGGTGAAAAAAACCTTTTTTAATGGTAAACATATCTTTCTGTAAATTTTGTTACAGTGTATATTGTAATTCCCCAAAACAAACCAAAAGAACAAAAAAACTTTGTTGCAGTTTGGCACACCAAAGAAAAGAAATCATATCTCGAGTGGGTTTTTTAGTAAAAAATTTACGAGAAAATGATTTGAAACGTGAAGAAATATTCAGATTTAAAGGTTCCTATTTATGAACAGAGCATCGTCCGAAAAACATAAACCAAAGTACAATACTATCATTGTTTCGACTCATTTTTTTTAGATTAAGATTCCCCTTTTTAAAAAGAATGCCATTTTAAGCAGGCAGCCAAAAATTTATCTTTGAGATTGTGCAAATTTTTTTTTCATTCAAGACTCCGGGTTTTAGGTGAAGAAGCTTTTATTTCTTTGGAAAAAGGTATATGTGATTCTAAACAACATTTTTTTTAATTTGAAGTAAACAAAAATTTTTGAATACCCCTTTCAATTATTTTTCTTTTCTTCACAAATACATTTTTTGAAAAATTTTGACAATGTTTTTTTTATAAAGTTCTTTTTGTTTTCAAAAGTCTTGATAAGTATTCAAATATTCATAAAAATTGTTGTCAAATATTAAATTGTTTTTGGCGAAAAATTTGAAATTTTCATTTTATTGACTTTCATTTTTTGTAAATATAATAAGGTGGAAAAATATTCGAGATCGATTTATGTGTAAATTGATTCAGTCAAAAAATATAAATCCAGGGTTTACTTGT
>JAFNEN010004031.1:0-21274 GCA_019343175.1 Oedothorax gibbosus
CATATTGTAGATTGACGTCAGAGGGAAAAGTGACCAATCAGATGATTCGCATATGTCAAATGTCTTCTTGGTAAACGTTCGCGTTTGTTGCACTATCTTTTACTTTTTCTTCAACTACTACTCGTTGAATTTCAAACCTTCAAAGTTTGGAAATTCAGCAAGTAGTATTTGAAGAAAAACCAAAAGATAAAACAACAAATGTTGTGATTTCTTCTCCAGTTCTTCTTATTAAGTTTGCTAGAATGCATGGACTCATAGACTAGATCTAGCTTTTGCTAGGTCATGAAGGTTTAGAAAGAACAAAAAATTTGAATGTTATTTAATTATATTGTTAGGTGAGGGGTGTTTGAAATGTAAAATTTTTGAGTAGAACGCTTAACTAAAATAATTTAACAACAGGAATGTAACTTCAAACACGCTTTGCACACTGTATGGTGTCCCGATTTCTTCGTTTCAGACAAATTTTCGAATTTGAAAACGCCTGAACTCTCAAAAATTTCTCTTTAGCACACTGAATATGGAATGGGTTTTTAAATATCTCACACTAACTTCAAAAATTCTAATTTTGAAATTTTGGACAATAAAATTGATTTTTTTTTGTACAAAATTAGTTTTACGAATTTCAAAACGTTTTCCTTTATTAAGTTTTCCTTTTCAACTAAATTTTCTGTAGCAGCAACACCCTTTTCTCACAATACTTTGATTTGGAGAAAATTAAAGGTAAAGGCCATCCAATAAGAGTTTGAAAATTTCATTCCGAAGAAAGAAATACGAAAACAACTTCCTATTGTTAAAAAAATAATAAATGTTTTATTAACAATGGACTATAAAAAACCCCGCATTTATACCACATATTTTTTTGGAATTATGCAAATTATTGCAATCAGTTTCTATTTTTTTTAAAAACAATGCGTTGATAAAGCTCTAATTTTACAATTTAAAATAGCATTGAATAAATTGATAAAAATATGTTAGTGCTCACTTTCCAAATATAAAAAGAAATAAAAAATACTGATATAGTGGTGTGATCTCTGAAAAAAACCAACATATGATTTTGAGACGGGAAAATCTTCTGCGGAAAGATTTGAACACCAAATGACTATTTTTATTTAATAATTTACATTCGCGTTGAATTAAGATTTCTTTTATATCTATAAAACTAAAAAGTAGCTTTTCAGCTGGGTAATTTAGCAAATTATGCACTGAATAGGATTTCATCAATTTTCTTTGACATGCAAATAGCTTTAGTTTCAGGTTGATTTGCACTGCAATGGATTATTCAAAATGTTTTTTTTGTTGTGAAAAGAAAAAAAAAACTAAAGACCTAAGAAACTAAAAACTACACTAACAAAGACACACTAATCGAAGATTAACAAAAATATAAGACTATTTGAAGACTTTTTCACAAAGAAACATTAAAAAGATTAAGTAGAAAGAGCAAAATAAATTAAGTAAAAAGGGTTAACTTAAAAAAAAAACATGTGATAGTTTTGAGTGTAAAATCATTTAAATTGCCTGATTGCAAAATTCAAGTTCTCCAAAATACAACTGATATATTGGGCTCGTTCCTTTAATTGGCGACTTTTCACTATAAAAAATTTTATTGGACAAAATCACAATCCTTTATTTTATTTATAAGGGAAATTAGGGACATTTGCTTCAATGCCTTCTTCTCAGTATTGGAAAAGTATTATTAGTTGGAAGTGGCACCACTTCTTTAATTTCAGTCAGCTGATCACGTGGTGGAAAAACCCAGCTTGATCATTGCGCACGTGTTTAGCTGTACCAAAAAATACGTTTTCATGCACTGAAAATAAATATTTGGTGCCGTATGCTTTTTTGGTTTAAAAGGAAAAAAATTCAATTCGTTACTTTTTCTGTTCATGCTTTTAGCAACAGTAAAAGTAAAAATGTACTGATTTGCAAGTAACTTTGTTTTGGGGTTAATCAAAAAAAGGGCAACTAGGGATGCGTGACCCAAGGAAATATCAGTTAAAGTAGACCGAAGTAGACCAAGTATTTTTTTTTTATTAAATCACAGGATTCCCAAAAGTAAATTACTGGGTTATTACTAAATTTTGGGAAAAACGGAATATAAAAAGATTTGTTGGGAAGGTACAAGAAAAAATTATGACCAGCTTAACCCTTTAAGTCCCAGTGATGCCATTTGGCATCATCATGTTTCTGATCATAATTTTAAAAAAAATAATAGAGCTGACATCTATTGAGATTAATAAAAAATATTTTCTAATAGAAAAAAGTTTGAAGAATCGAATGATGTGCTTTTTGATATCATAAATGGTTTATAGATGATCAGAAATTTTTTTCTGAAATAATGATGCCAAATTGTCATTGGGATTGAAAGGGTTAAACACACATTTGTGTTTGCATACCATCAACACGCTTCTTGTATGAAACACCACATGGTACTGTTATCATCTTTGCACATACTTGCGTTTAACTTATGCTAATGGATCACTAGTTTTTTCTGAGCGTAAAAGATTAAGTGATATTACATAACCAACACTTTAAGAGTACAATCTTTATATTTTTGTCAAACCACATTAAGAATTTTGCATGGGTGTGGCATACATCATTGCACAGCAAATCATTCTGTCTTAAATTTAGACAAAAAAGTGTCTTAAATGTAATTTCAGTCACATTAAGCGTCTTAAATGCCGAATCTCCTCATTATTTAAGACATCAAATGCGTCTGAAAAATACTGTGACGTCTTTTAAGACAAGGTTAGTGACTGAAAAGCCTAGAAAATGGCCAGTTTCAATTTTCAAATTCAGACGTTAAGTCATTTCAGACGCGAAACGTAAATTATTTTTAAGACATGAAAAAGTGTCTTAACAATGGCGGCTTCTTGCAAGTTTAGTTAGGCTTAACATAAAAATCCATAGTACGTACAAGCAGCTCGAATTTTGCATTTCAGAACAATAAATTGCATGTTTTAAGAGCTAAACTGATTGCCTTTAGTAGAATTAGTAAATATTTTAAAGATAAAACGAAATTATAGCTATTGTTTACTATTACTACTGCTTTTCAACTGCCAATTTATACTACACTCTTGAATTGAGCTTTAACGCAGTTTAAGAACGCTTTGCAGTTGAGAGACTTCAATTAAAAGACTTAGTGAAATTCGCATATTAAAAATATAAACAGTATTTTTAAAAATAAATTAAATAATGAGTATATAAACCGAACATATTAAATAATAAAACATTCTATTTTAAAGCTACTTCAAATAATTAAAATCGTTAATAAAAGCCTTAGAAGAATGTGTTAAACAGCTCAACTGCTCTATTTTGAAAAAGAATATATTTTTTTTCATTTTCTCTGAATGAAGTTGATTAGAATATATGGATTAGAAGAAATAATAAAATAATAGTAAAAAGTTGTCACATAATGTTTCGAGCCAACTGAAAAAAAGACAATTTCATAATACACTTTGTTATAATTGCAATGGACAGCTGCAAGCTTAGAAGAACAGAAAATAAACAAGAAATTTGAAGTTCGCTATTGGTTGCTTTTATTCGGCAATTAGCAGCAAAACTGTGCTCATCGCCAGGTGCCCCTTAACTGTTGCTACTGTATTCAAAGATTATGGTTCACCACTGAAAATTGATAAAAAAAAGACCAGTTGCAGGTTGCTTAAAGTTGTGCCTGACAAGATTTTTAGAACTCCGTTATATGAATTCGGACTTCGAAGTAATGTGTGTTTTAAAAATGTGCGAGTTAGAAATCGAGAAAGACATTTTTTGTTAGAAAGTATTTTTGACTATTTTAAAAATTAATAAGGTAAGTTTGAGAGTCATGTAATTTTTTGTGTCAAAATAAAATGTATTCTAAACATGCTCATTGTTTTCTTCATTCATCTAATACAGGGTTCCCAACCGGTGGTACGCGTACCACTGGTGGTACCCGGGAAAATTTCAGGTGGTACGGGTGAGTGATGTGAAAAAATTATGCTATTAATAGCTTCTGTACGCTTGAGCAGTGAGCACACATTACTCATTATTCATAAACATTAACATTGATAAATCTTTAATTAAACTGGATGTAAAACTTAGTATTCTTTGAACTTCCGGCAAGCTCTGCTATTTTTAATGCCATTTGTTACGAGTTACTTGTGTGAGAGTGGGTTTTCTGAACTCTTATACATAAAAAATAAACATAGAAGCAGAATAAATGTTGAAGAGGGCTTAAGAGTGAGGATAAGTTAAATTACTCCTGATGTTGATATTTTAATCACGGGAAAACAATAACAAGTTTCGCACTAAAGACTATAAAAGTATATTTTGTATGATGATTAATGGTCCGGTGGTACGTCAAAATTTCTCAAAAAGTCAAGTGGTACGCAGGTGCAAAAGGTTGGGAACCCTGATCTAATACATTATTTTATATAAATTATTTAGTTAAGAACTTATAAAAAAGAAAAAATTTTGGAATAATTTATAATCTATAATTCTTACTAGTTAAAAGTATTATTTTGACGATGCATGATTTGTGTTCTTAAATTTTGGTTTTTATAATTTAGAATAGTCAAATTAGTTAATGATGCATTATATTTCCATAACTGTTTTTCTTTGAAGGTACTTTTAATTTGAAAAGCAGTTAATAAAATACATTTTTTTAAGTTTAATCTTTAGCATCCTTGTTTCCTTTTAAAGTATAGTTGCTTTTGGGTTTAGAATAAATATGTTATTGTGACGGTGATATTTTAAAGTGGTAGTAGATTGGCTGTAAAGGAAATTTTATATCCTATAGTTGTGATAAAATATTTCTGAAAGCTATTCTGTTAAATTAATGTTTTGATTATGTTTGTTGATATGTTAAATTAATGTTTGTTATGTAATGATATATTGAGGATAAATTAATAAATGTTTCTTTTACTCTTATAGTTCATAAAAAAACTGGTTTTAATTTACTTTGAATAAATATTTGATAACAGTGTTTACTGTTTGTCAAAATTGTATTACTTTTTGATGCATATATTTAATTTTTTTCATGTAATGTGTTTAACTAATGTATTCCTCAAAATACCTTTTGTAAAATTGAAACAAAACATTAAAAATGAATAAAGATTTTTTTGATTATATAATCATATGAAGTTAAGTTAAATGTTTATTTTACTTTTATTATTCATATAAATAATAACTAGTTTTTAATTTATTTTGTATTAACCTTTAAAAATAAATGAATAAAAATGTAGTAAACCCTGTAATCATTTTTGGCATTGAGTGCTCCATTAACTTTTTCCATTGATTTTTAATATAATTACAAAAAAGTTTGTTTGTAATGTGACTGATGCTTAAAATTACTTTGGAAATGTTTGTCAAAAATGAACTTTAATAGCAATATATTATAATTAATTTTCTTAATACATTTTAATAATGATTTTTGTATTAATTTTATTTATCTTTTTTTTAGTTGTTGGATGACAAAAGTCATTTTATTTTAGTTTCATTTTATTAGATGATTGTTGTTTCAATAAAAATATTAACTAACTTTTGAAAATAAAGATCTTTGTTTTTGCTAATAATGTGACAATTGGTTGGTATAATAAAGAACTTTTATAAAAGTTATGATTTTTTCTTAATAAAAATCTAGCTTAACTTTTTATTCCCATCATTCTGTGTTTTACAGTTTCATATATGAAGTGGTTTTCCAAATATTGCCGTCTGAACTATGCAAGTATTGCCAATTGTTTACAAAACGCCAAAATCAGTTTTTTTCCTGACAATTGAGACTTGAACATGGAAGAAAGTTATTTTCAATTTAAATTTACTACAAAACACACAGAATAGATATTCTTAAGTTGATTTCTAATCAAATACAGTTTTAGTTATAAAAATAAATATATAAATTTGTATCTCAATTGTCAGAAAAAAACTGATTTTGGCGGTTTTGTAAACAATTGGCGAGAGTTGGATAGTTCAGACATCAGAAGTGTCTGAAAAGAAGCTACATATAAGTCACGACAAAGTGTCTGAAACGTAGCTTTTAAGACATCAACAAGTGTCTTAAACTTTCAGACGCGATTTAGGGTCTGGATATAGTGCCATTTTTTTCAGACACTTTTTTGACTGAAATTAATTCGTTTTGATTTGCTGTGTGCAAATAACTAATCAATACTAATATTTTAATTAACAAATACGCTTTGACGAAATAAATCCTGTACAAGCACATTCACAAAACTTTGACAAATTTCTGTATAGTTCATCTGAGAGTACTTAGGGGGCAGTTTAACCCCCCCCCCCCTGCAGAGATAGAAAACACTAATTTCTCTAATGAAGCTGCGAAAGAATTCGACACTGTGTTAGTTTTTACCCTATCATAAACTTTTTACAGAAGCTAGAGGTTTCATTGCGCTATTTTCAGTAATTTATTCAACGCAATTCTGTGCTCTACTTCTTTTCGATCAGGAGAAAACAATCCCCTGCACCCTTAAAGATCTTTACTGCATGATCTGCTCCCAAACCTTCAAAAATTTGCTTCAAAAGAGCTAAGCCTAACTATGACCCATTTTACCCCATCCAAATTAAATTGAAATAATAAAAAGGAATAATAATGTTTTTCTTAACTGATTGGGCTAAGGTGTTGCCTAATAAGTACTTATGTGATATAAATAATTTACAGTCCAAGATTGAAGTGTTTTCTTAGTTTTTTTCAGAAGTTAGAAAGCCATATGGTTTTTTCACCACATTATACGGCTTCTAAAAGGATTATTTTCTGTTGAAAGATTCATTAAAATAAACTTTTTGTCTTATGAAAAATATTTCAAATACCTATTAAAATATTATAACAAATTGATTCAGAAAAACAAATTCTATATTAAGTTACGTTGGGGTATTTATAAAGTGACCCATTTTCCCCCACCCTATCCTATAAAAGATTATCGAATGTCCAACTAATATACTATATCGTGTACAAGAAATAGGATAAAGTAAATTCGCTTTGGTTTATTTTGTACGCTTGATGCGACATACGATGTTGATTGATATAAAGTTACGTTGTTGTCAACTCAGGCCCCTTATCATTACTTAACAGAGTTTAAAAATTATGAATACTATCACTAATAGACCTCGTTTAGCTGTAGTCTGCCATTAAATCAAACAAAACCTAAAGTTTTGTTACTTTTTTCACATCGATTGCTGCCACACAATACGATGCGAGATAAGTATAGTTCTGTAAAAATTATTTCACTTTGAGTAAATCCATTGAAAACATTCGATTTCCAATACTGTTTTCTCACCGAAGTTCCCCATTTTATCTAAGCTATACAGAAGTAATAGAAATGTGGTTAGGGTGTTTTTTAAAGTGAAAGTTTTGTACATTTCATTTGCGTTTTATATTCTACATTATAGGCATTAATATCTTTAAAAGTATTGGATATAAGAACCTATACATAAAGAAAAAAATAATTACCAAATCATTTAAAGATATAAAATTTAAAATCCATTTATACATAAAGGTAGAATTTTTTTAACCTTATTTCATGCTCATAATTTTATCAAAAAGCACCATTTATAGTTTTCCGATTATGATGGTTTTTATAAGGGAAATATACATAAATTAGTTAGTTATAAATAAATTCATTCGGTATATTTTGTTATTTAAGTTTAGTAAGCTTGTGTGCAAACTCTCTTTTTATTCATGCTTGTAAATTAAAACCACTTTTGAAATCAAAACAAATGTTCTTTCACTGGTTTCCAAGACATTTAAAATCTTTTAATATGTTATATTAAATAAATATTATCCGTTTGATTTTTGTCAAAAATCCCTTTTACGATGTTAGTTAAATTAGTTTCGAAATATAGCTAATGTATCTTGTTAGCACGCTATGCCATTAGAATGTAAGATTTACTTTTTCGCGGTTGGATGAAATGAAAGTGTAGTAGTAATCAGACGTAAAAGGTTTTTTTAGTAAAATCACATCCAAATGCGATTCTTAATACACTGTTAAAAATTAGGCACTTTGTATCACCAAATTATGTTTCCTAGTAGCTGCAACGGCTGTGCGATGAAACGTTAAAACAAATTTTTTTAATTCGGTTGAACCATTTCTCAGGGTTTTGTTTCCAAATCCAGAAAAATGGTTCAACCAAACACCGGAAAAAGGTGAAACATTTTACCAAACAGCCGTTGCAGCTATACTAGGAACCAATATCATGGTGAAACCAAGCACACAGTTTTTTACTGTGTAGGACGGGCATTTGGTTTGATCTTATAGACTAGAAGGCAAAATATTCCAATTTTTTAAAAAAAATTTTACTGTAAAATTGAGTTGTTTAGATATTAATTAATGTGGGCTGGGACGCTGAGTGCAGTTCAAGGTTTGTTAACCACTACAGCACATGCTTTATCATGCCAGCGTACCTTAAAAAAATAAATTGCGAATTAAATCGAGAAAAACTGAGCTAGCATTTTTGTCCTTTTATTGGAGAAGTTATCGACCACTGCAATAAAACATTCGAATAGCCCTATTTTTGTGTTTCAACGTTATAGCCACGGAGCCACAAGCAAGTATATTATATAAACGTATATCACGTATTTTTGTACATACACCATCTGATCGGATCAATTCATAAATAAACAAATGTATTTTTGGTTGAATACTCAATTTTACTTCGTATCTCAAACAAATGTATTTTTGAAGAAGCTCTATTCGAACTGCTTGGGCAAGCAAGTAAGTAAAGAATCGCCTCTTTATTCGATAAATATGGTTCTCAAAAAGAAGTTCGCTTCCTGAATACCGAAGTAGTCATCATTCAGCCATATTCTTGCGTAGCCTACAAAACTTATTCGAATGCCGTGAGAAAAAATACAAAGAAAACTTCTCTGGAAGGTGGGAATAGGAGAAAAATGCTACCAAGTCAAACCCAAATCAAAAATTGGTTTGCCAAGCAAAACTCTTACCAGATTCCACGATAAGCCTGAATCAACGTCAAACAGACGTATTCCTTATGTATGTGTATTTATATATTAGTCTGTATGTCTATTTATTTATTTTGCAGGTAACCACACTGTTAAAAATTTTGTGCTTGGTTTCACCATGATATTGGTTCCTAGTAGCTGCAACGGCTGTATGGTGAAATGTTTCACCTTTTTTTCGGTGTTTGGTTCAACCATTTTTCTGGATTTGGAAACAAAAACCTGAGAAATGGTTCAACCGAATACCAAAAATATGGTTTAACATTTCACCACACAGCCGTTGCAGCTACTAGGAACCATATTTTTGGTGAAACAAAGTGCCTAATTTTTAACAGTGCATACAATGAAGATATGTGACTCTTACCTATGAGAGTAAATATTAGGATCTTGTACAACAATCTATAATGGCACAAATGTCATTTTTTTATTAACCGATTTTCAATGATACAAAAATCAATGGAATAAAATAGTTTTTGCATTGAAATATCCTTTTTTTAACGAAACTACTTTTCTGGCAGCTGAGGCAATTTTTATACTCGGCATATTCCCCAGAACTGAGAGCCATTTATTTTTGGCACCATCTAGGTGGCTCTCGCTACTGATTTTAGCGGTCAGATTACAAGGAATCGGGGCTCCATGCGGTTGTTAAAGTATGCTGAGATAACCCAAACCAAATGGGTACTCATGAGAAATTTTACATACCACATAGTCATATGACATGCACATGAGTGCCAACGATTTTTCCTTCCTGAAAATCTGCCGAATAAGTGAAATCTCAATGTCGGAATGTCATTTACTTGGGCCTATAAAATCAATGCGACCTACTTTCCGACTGCTTCACTCTTCACTGGGCATAGAATTACAACCCCTCTTACGTCCTTGATGCCTTCGAAAAAATCACAGATGCTATGTAATGCAATTTCACAATGGCTTACGAATTGAAATACCGTGGCTTAAAAAAATGGAAAACTTGATTTTTGTAACAGGTGAAGGATTTGAAGTTCGTTTTGCTGTGCTTATACTATGAATTAAGTTTCCTTTTTACGAGTACTTTTTGTATGTTATTTATTTGCTCTAGATGAAGTTGTAAGTCAACGTTCTCTAAACTGACGTATAATGTCATGCGCAGAGAGAGAGTGCATGTGAAATATGCTCAAAAGTTCTGACTCTGTGTGCGATGTCGCCCTTAAAAAGTGTCTACTCAGGTGTTGGCTCGTCACGTGAATATAATTCTAAATTATGACGCCCGTCGCCAATAGCCCTAGTGTAGTTCTAGTGCGACGATAATTCAAACTAAACTAAAAAATCAAAGCAGTTTCAGAATCATTGTCGAGGAACAAACACGGCGTGTGTCATTATGAAAAGACAACCAACTTTCTATTTGTAATTCAAAGAAATCTTTGTGAGATTACTTCAAATGAAAGATAGGCTATGTTATACCATACCATCGTATTAACGGCCCCCACCCCCATCGAACAGGTTAAACAAAATCCACCATTAAATAGTCCCTTGTACCTGTCTGGCCGTGGAATATGCCGTAGTCCTAAGTACTGACACTGAGTACGATTGATGTTAACGGTGGCTTTGGGTGCCCTCTTAAGCATCTGCCACCTCACTTAACTGCGGTTTTATATTATCTTATGTAACTTTTTACAATAGAAAAACCAAGAATAAACGTTAGCAACTATTTCAAACATATGATAACGTTCACAGATTATACTGACTGCAATATTTTTTCTGATCCATAATACCATTTAGTTATGCAACTGTTTTTAAATGGATGTGAAAACCTTGTTTTCAAAACTTGATGTATACTTAACTGAAAAGCCAAGCACCACTTTCTGGTTCTCCTGTCGTTGAGTGTTCGTACTTAACTATGGAAGCGTAGCTAATATAACAAAATCGATAAACAATTCTTCATGCTAAGATAGTATTTAATTTCTTCACAATTCTTATCAACCGCTTAAATACATAATTAACGTTAGAGTTATTTAAAACAAGCATTGTGCTTCAGGTTTCTTCTTCCGAATATTCGATCAAACGCTTGGTCATCGATCTTTCCTTCATTCAACTATCAGTTTAATTCGCATTTTCGAGCAGTATAGAGTAGCGATTCTACACACGCTATCGTTATACCGTTAGTTTCTGCTGACTTGGTATGGGACGTTGAAGACCTTTGAAAACTTAACAATTCATCGATCCAACGCATTACCATTTTAGGACGACTAGTTTCACGGACTAAGTGACACTATTAGACGAGAATACTTGTCATGCTTCCAATATTCGATCGTTAGACACTTTTTTATTATACATCGTACGCTATATTGAGCGTTAGGTAGTTCTACAAATTTATCGTTAGAGTTACACGAGGGCTGGGACGGGTAATACCTTAGAAACAAAACTTCATCGACGAGCACATTGTAGGCAACGTTAACGACTAACGTTTAGGCGACATTTGTATGCTTACATGCGTAGACATTTTGAGATATTAACCACTACCACAATCGGGGTATTATTCGCGGACTAGTTTAGGGCTGCACGGGCCGTTTATACAGCAGTCGGCAGGTATTTTAAGTTGAAGTGGATCTCCCGGTAGACTTGAAGGATATTACGTGCACTCCCACCACGGGGTATATCGCGGACATTTTGGCTGCACGGGCCGTTTATAGTCGGCAGTTATTAGTGATGCCCGATGAACCTGGACCTTTCGCATGCTGGCGAATGCCTAACCGATGGCTCCAGCCCATAGCACTAATTGGAAAACTGACTAATAGGTGCGTTACAAAGTGATAAATTGCTAGCGTGTGAAGTAAAAGACACTGACATGATTTACAAATACCTCTTATCTTCTGCGGACATACCTTTTCACTAAGGAATAGATTTCAGATAATGTTTTCACTTATACTTTTTAAAACGATATTGATACTTTTAGTTTAAACTCTAGAGACACTTTTGCAAAGAATTACTTCTAGTAGTTTCCAAAAAAAGTTTTCTATATTTTATTCTTAGCATCTTTCGATAGAAAATATCACAATGCCTGAACATTACTATTAACACTTTCGCTACGAAGGAGTTTTTTTCCCGCGTAATACGTGATAGGAATATCATTATCGAATCCTTAGTTGTACGGCCGCCTGGGCCGTTTTAGGAGTAAAAGGTTTAATACTAAATGTCAAGGGGGGGCATTGTGAAGAATATTTTTATTCATATTTCTCCTCGTGGGAAAATAAGAGGATACATTATATTAAAACATTTTTTTTTAAAGAAGTAACTAATTAAAAATGAAACATATATAGGGTATGTACTTATAAATAAATACTATAGGATATGTACTTATAAATAAATACTATAGGATATGTACTTATAAATAAATACTATAGGATATGTACTTATAAATAAATACTATAGGATATGTACTTATAAATAAGTACTATAGGATATGTACTTATTAATAAATACTATAGGATATGTACTTATAAATAAATACTATAGGATATGTACTTATAAATAAATACTATAGGATATGTACTTATAAATAAATAATTTTAATTACATGTTTTACAAATACTCGTTAATTTATCAAAGTGCAAAGAAAAATAATAGTAGTAATTATAATAACCCGGCAATGTGATAAAATTATCGTTCATCAATACATACTTATAATATTGCCTGATTTTATCTGGCATTTTCTAAATTTCCCGAATATGAATAATGCCTTGGTTAATCACATTGCCCGTAACATAATGAATCAACTTTTTTAAAAACTGAAGAGTGAATTTGCACAGTTACTTTGTGTTTTCGTCAACTTATTTTGACGAAAGGATGGAGTTTTCCAAGCATTTATTAAACTACTGTCAGTTGATGGGAGGATTATAAATTTCATGGGTTTATGGTTAACTATAATCTTAACCTGGTAGAGTTGTTTATCAGTTTAGAATAATTTAAACTGTTAAAAATACCTAAGATATATCTAAGGAAAAGTAAGATATAGATAAATAAAATAAATAGAAAAGATACTAATAGATATATCTAATATATAGTTTAATATTTACTTAGATAACATTTAATGTCTATAAATGTTACATTTTCTTATGTGAAATTTTTCTTCCTTGTAACATTTACTTAAAAAAAAATATATATTTTATTTTCACTCAAAAGCTAAAACAAATCTTGAAGAACTCTTCTGAATTTCAATATCTAGGTCAGTAACCAATTACAGTTCCACCATAATATTTACGAAAAGGGTTTTTTTGAGGTACACATCAATTTATTCAAATGAAGTGAGACTCCGATACATTTTATAAAAGTATTGGAAATCGAATATTAACGATTTTCTGAAAAAGGAATAATTTTCTGACTAAATTCAAATGAAAATAAAGAAAATATTAAATTAAATGTTTTATTATGACTTTTGGAGATTCAGGATAATATTTTATCGAAAAATAAACACTGGAACATATTTAGAAATGTTATTTTATCGAAAAGTATTTCAAAGAAAGTTAACGATTTTGGAAAGTTAAAAGGATGTTCGAAAGTTGTTATTTGCCAAAGCTATTTGTATTTTCAACAAAGTGATACGTTGGTATTTTTAAATTTTTATTTATAAATACGATGTTAAGTTAATAAAATAGTTTACAGTGTTAAATATAGTTCTCGAAATTCAGAAAAATGTTCTTATTTTTGAGAACATCTAGGTTCATATTGTTTCAAATAAGTTGTTCTCAAATTTTAGAATAATGCCACTATCTTTAAAACACCAAATAAATAATAATGTTGATTATTGTAAATAATAATGTTTTTAATAATAATACCGTATACGTTGTAACGTCTCTGGGAAAGGCTCAAGGCCTAGCACGGGTGATTACTGAAAACCGTGCTCCCAGGCGGAGTATGTAAGACAGAAAAGGTCACACATAAAGTTAAAACAGGAAGAACAATTTAAATGAACTAGAATATTTAATATACTTTGCAGGGGAGAGGATACATGGGGGACATTGAAATTAAACATAAAATTTGTAAGGATATCGGGGCACCATCGGCGGGCGGATCCACAAGCCCGACCACTGGATTGTAACGTCGCCTCAAAATGGCCGGCCGACGAACTCCGGTCTTCCCCAACTGGCCAAGACTATCTGGACCTCCACGTTTCAAAATATATCACAAAATTCATTCGTCGCTATCTGAAGTTAAAAACACATACAATTAAAATACTATTAAAACACTGCTAAAAACACATATTAAAATACCAGACAACACGCCACGGAGAACTGCCAATATTTATATTATCTGATAAATTCCATTCACAATAAAGCTGCCCGATTCCCAAGACAAACTGCAGCCAAACGGCACGGTCGTGGCCGAACAGCCAAACCGCACATGAGCTACATCACTCCACGGAACAGCCAGGCAGGTCCGTCACATCCCCCTCCCTCTTTAAAAATTCAAAAATACATAAAATTTTGAATTGGAAACTGGAATAAACAAAATTGTTTTACATTAAAAAAAATTCTTACAAAAAGACATTATCAAAAGTGACCAGAAACTGGGATTTATCACTTGTATCCTAGATTCATCATTAAAAAGAGTTAACACACGAAATTTACCAACAAGTTACAAGAGATCAAATAACCCAAAAACAACTCCGATAAAAAATCCAAATTCCGAGCACCACATTAAAAAAAAATTAACTTCAAAACCTTCCCTTTACCAAACCATCCAAAACCTTCCCTTTACCAAACCACCCAAACCCTTTTAAAACCATCCACCTCTCCCGCTGCGAAACAACCCCTACAAACTATACTTAACCTTTCCACGACTTCTAAAACCTGCAATTTTCTATAGTCACGCGTGGTCCTTTCCTGGGGCGCAACTGACGGGAACCCATCTCTGGCCCATCAAAAAAGTCTCGAGCCTTCGATCCTGTAGATGAGTCATATCATCGTCTTCCCCAACAGGACAACCGATTCCCTCAGTTTTACTAAGGTTACCCCCACCACAAGGTCCAGCAGCCTCTTCAGGTACGCGACTCGGAGTTTCAGACGAAAACAAATATCCAAAGAGGACACACTCCCATCCCCCCATCCTCTAAATATCGTTGTCTAACTGGTCTTCCCTCGAGAAATACGGCTTTAGATCTACCACATTATGTGTACCCAACTGCCTCCCTGTTCTGACACTCCACCAAGCGATACACCAGTCTGGACATTATCTCCGTCACTTTTACAAGGGTCCTTCCCCTTTGGCATGAACTTGGCAATTTGGTGCCTGTCCCCAGACGACAAGTGATGAGTCCGCAACCACACTAAGTCATTTAGCTTATAGGCTCTATCGACTCTATTCTTGTCGTAATTCCTCTTTTGACGTTCCTGTGATTTCTCCACATGGCCCCGAACTTGTTCAACAATTTCCTTCAAACTGCCCGGGCTATTCCATGAATCACCACTTATCATACTATCCCATGGGAGAGCAACCTCACGACCCAAAAACAATCTACAGGGAGAAAAGCCAGTCGCCTCCGGACCCACAGTACGCAAGGCAAAAGGCGAGCGACGATAAGTTCAAGTCCCACTTTCCATGTTTCCCCTGTAAATAACTTGCATCATAGGTCCCAGCGTACGATTTACCCGCTCAGTTCGATTGGCCTGAGGATGATAGGGCGAGGTAAGTTTTCGCTTAATTCCAAAACCCGCACAAAAACCTCCTTGAACAACCCTGAAACAAACTGAGGTCCATTGTCTGACAAGATATATTTGGGGAAGCCAAATCGAGAAAAGACATCCTTCACCAACACTTTTGCAATTGCCCGAGTCGTGGCACGTCTCAGCGGGAAGAGTTCCCCCATCTAGAAAAATAGTCAACCGCCACTAGGCATTGTGTGTTCCCAAAGTTGAGGTCGGAAGAGGTCCTACTAGGTCGATACCCCAAATCTCTCCTGGAACTTTCGCCGTAACAGGCTGCAAAAGCCCCGATTCTTATCTTGCGAAAACTTGAATTTCTGAACAAATAGCACACGACTTTATGTACTTTTTACGTCTTTCTTCATGCCAGGCCCAGAATAGACGACTTGAGCATTTCCGGTAAGTCTTGAAGAACCCCAGGTGTCCGGACCCTTCGCTGTCATGAAATTCCCTCAGGACTGCAGTTACCAAAGATTGGGGAATTACCGTCCTCCAAAAAAGTCGCATCGGGCTGGTCGAAATTTCAATATCCCATCTTCTAGGTATATCGGCTCCAATTGTCTCTAGTCGGCGTTTCCATCCGGTGGTATTCCTTTCTCAAGGAACTCGCAAATGGGTCCCAAAAGAAGGGTCCCGACGTTGCTCCGGGAAAACAGTTGTTCGACTTAACTCCCTGAATCAGGAAACAGAAAACGCTTAGGGAAAGTCATCTCCTCACCAGTCTCTACCGGTGCTCTAGATAATGCGTCCGGAACAACCAGCTGAGTACCTTTCCGATGTTGAATCTGAATGTTGAAACTCCTGAAGCTGGATAGCCCATCTCGCCAAACGTCCCTTAATGTTTTCTTCTTCTGTAAGCAAGTCAGTGCAGAGTTTGGGCCGTAAAAACAGTTACCGGAACGGAAAAAATGTACAAAACGTTCACCCGGCCCATACGATCGCCAAGCATTCTTTTTCAGATACGTTAGTTGAATCTCACAGCCGCAAAATCCTCTTGCGTAGGCCAGCACATGTTCCGATCCCTGCACCTCCTGGGTTAAAAAGCACCCAAAATCCAACATCTGGGCATCCTGTACAAATTCAGCGGAAAATCGGGATTGAAGAAGGCAAAAACGGTGCCGAACCCAAGGCCTTGTTTCAGAGTTTCAAAAAAGATTTCCCGAGCTTCGGTTGACCATCTCCATGAACGTGGAGGCTTTGTCATCCATACAAAAGGTTTAGCAATTTCGGCAAAAGGGGAAATAAACGACTTCAGCCAAACCACACATTCCAAGAACCGGCGCAGTGACTTCAGATTCCGGGGGAACTGGATACTGTCGAATGGCAACACCTGCCTTCTGTGGAGACAACCCCCCATTTTAAAAAAGTGTCCCTAGGAAATCCCAATTCCTTCTTAAAGAAAAGCACATTTTTCAAAATTCAAAGTGAGTCCGGCCTTCTGGGAAACTCCCAACCTTTTCCAAGTGTTCGATAGTTTCTGCACATCTTGAGAGTAGACTACGATATCGTCCAGATAACTTCAAGAACTCCCCAAATAGGAGGACAGGATTTATTCATCAGTCCTGAAAAAGAAGCAGGCCGTTTTTCAGACCGAGGGGGATGCTTTTACAGTACGTTTCCAAACGGTGCACAAACGAGGTCTTCGGCGATCTTCCACAGCTACCCTCATCTGCCAGTAACCGGACGCCAAATCCAGGGTGCTCCAAATTTTTGCTTGTCCCACCTGTTGTTTATCGTTGAAATAACGGCAAAGGGAAACGATCCGCAGGCCGTACGTTGTTCAATCTCCTGTAATCACACAGAAAAGCGTTTTTTCCGTTTTTTTTTTCACAGAACTATAGGAGAACCCCACGGGAAATCAGAGTGTTCAATATACCGCTTCCAGCATTTCCCTCGGTCAATCGGCGCACCTCCTCCAGCTTATCTCGGGCCAACGGGTAAGGATTCTGAAAAATCGGCTCGCATTTCCAGCCCCCTTATGTGTGCTCCAGAACATTCGTAAGTCCGGGCTTATCTCGGAAGACATCTTTTACTGGGTTTCAAACATGCCTGGGCCCAAAACCTTCATACCAACGGCAGAGTCGCCAGTCTCTCCAGCATTCCCGTCGGAACCCACGCCTTGAAAAGGGGCAGTCTTCCCCCGATATTTCCCGGGTTTTCCAAAGTTAATGGTCGTCTCGCATTCTCGAGAAGGTCTACTCCCATCAAGGCATCTAAGGCATCTTTCGGGATAATCCACAAATGGGAAGTCAAACAGTGCCCCACACGCCGTTGGCACGGTCAATTTCCAGCCCCGTAGATCTGGCGTCTGCCGGGGCCCCACAGCCGGAACTAGGCTTCATCGATCACGGCCACGCCTCATCCAAAAATTTGTTGGCCCCCTTTTTCCCAGAGACAAAAGAAAGGTCCGACCCTGATCCACAGGGCGTCCCCCACAGTGATTGCCCGCTGAATTTTTATTTAGGAAAGCAACCCCAAAAGAGGAGTCTTTGGCTAAAAGTGGACTCGTTCCTCTACCACCAGTCCCTTAGGAGTTTAAAGGAGCTGTCGGGGCGTTTCCGCGGGTGCGGGACATATTGTACCTTCAGAATTTTTTACCGGGCACGAGCGGGATAATGTCCGGTTGTCTAATCGGAAACAATTACCGTAGGGGGGTTTCTCGGGTGGGCGACTCAACGGGTGCTTTTGTTCTCACACCCGCTCGTCCATGGTGTTCAGTTTGATCTACACCGTGGCATTTCGTTGATCGTGGAATAAGTTTCTAGGGGTTCTAAATTTCTCCGGGGTGCGTTCCCTAACCCCGTGCCGTTGATCAATAGCTTCTGCGACCTAACTCCTCAAAAAAAAAAATCTGGTGCTTGCATGTTAGAAAAGAAGCATTCTTGACCATCAAAAAAAACTGCTGCAAAATCCTCTATCCGTTTACGTTTCATAAAAAGGAAAGGCAATGTTCCGGGTAACCTTTTGACCAATGCGTAATTATTTCACGTCCTGTGCGTCGGGTCCCAAATTAGGTACAAATTCCTAAGACCAGACAAACCTTCAAAGTCTTCCCCGACGTGAAATTCTTAGAAAAAAGCTCATCCGCAAGATCTGCCCCCACTATATCATGACCCCTATTGCTTAACCCAAATACCCCGCAACTGATCCCATGTCAAATCACCCAAAAACAAAGCCCTTAAAGCGAAACCACTGCCCAGCGTTTTTACCTTAGCCGTGCAACTGCAAAAGCAAACCCCCTTTCCTCCTCCGTAAACCACCCGGTAGATCCTCTATTTCCAAAATAAAATTAAAAAACTCCCCCCAATGTCCCGAAAAATATAAATCTAAAAACCCATCTCCGCCGACGCCTCACCCTAGGTTTGACCGCCACTGGCACCCTATTCGGGGAGAGACCAAAAGCAATTTTAAACTAGCCCAATAATGGCCAAAGAAAAATAACGCCAATAACCAAAATCATGATTAGCTTATATCAATTGCCGTAACTATACGGAAAATTGCCGCTACGTATTCGTGTGGTAAATTCTTTAAAAAAAAAATTTCGATTAAAACCCTTAGCTACCCAAAATCACTTGAACATTCAAAAAAACTTGTAATCAATTATTAAAAATTTTAAAACATGGAATTTTTTTTAATTTGGAGCGCCTTTTATTCCCAGGGAATAAATTATGCATTAAGTAAAAATTTACAGGATACTAAAACTTAAACACTAAGTCCTAAATTTTGAAACCCTCCCACCCCGTACACTATCAATGAATAAATAACATAAAAAAATTTATTAACATGCTTTAGGTTTTTTTTTTTTACAAACTTAAAAGTTTTAGCAATAGACCTCCAAAAATTCCTGTTAACAAATGCTAGTTTCACATAGCATAACATGCACTAAAAATACTAAAAACATGGGGGTTCGTTAACTCTATTAAATTTCGAAAAAAAAATTAAAAAAATTTTTTCATAATTGCTTTTCAAAAGAATTTTAACGTGTGACCAATCCTGCAGGCTCGCCAATGTAAAAGTTCTGGGAAAGGCTCAAGGCCCAGCACGGGTGTTCTAAAAACCGTGCTCCCAGGCGGAGAGTAAGACAGAAAAAGGTCACAATAAAGTTAAAAAAAAAGAACAATTTAAATGAACTAGAATATTTTAATATACGTTTCAGGGGAGGGTACATGGGGGACATTGAAATTAAACATAAAATTTGTAAGGATATTTTGGGGCACCATCGGCGGGCGGTCCACAAGCCCACCAGGTTGTAACGTCGCCTCAAAAAGGCCGGGGCCACGAACTCCGGTCTTCCCCAAGGCCAAGACTATCTGGACCCCCCCGTTTCAAAATATATCACAAAATTCATTCGTCCCTATCTGAAAGGTTAAAAACCAACAAATTTAAAAAACTATTTTTTAAAAACTGTAAAAAAAAAAAATTAAAAAACCAGAAAAAAAAACCCCCCGGGGAACTGCCAATATTTATATTATCTGTAAATTCCCTTCACAAAAAAGCTGCCCGATTCCCAAGACAAAAAGCGCCAAACGGGGGCGGTCGTGGCCAAAAAAACCAAACCCCCCTGACTAATCACCCACGGAACGCCAGGCAGGTCCGTCAAACGTGGTTCTCAAATTTGAGAATAATGCTCTTTTTAAAACATATGGTTAAACGTTTTTAATACGTTTTTCCCAAAAATTTTAGAATAATAATTTTTTTTTTGAAAAACTTTTTGGGTTCATAATTTTTTTCGAATACGTTTTTCCCAAATTTTAGAAAAAGCTCTTATTTTTTGAAAACGTTTTTGGTTCATAATTCTTCTATACGTGTTTCGAATTTAGAATAATAACCTTATTTTTGAGAACATTTTGGTCCATATTCGTTTCGAATTTATTGTTCTCTAATCTGAGATTGTATGAGTTTTCATTTTAGAGAGGATTAAGAAAAAAAAATAAATGTTCGGGAGAAAAAAAATGGCTAGGGGGTGGGGTTGGCACAATTCACGTTTTCGAAAATAAACCCTAGGGGCCCGGGGGCCGAGGGAAGATAGCTGCCCCCGCTAACAGTCTGCGCCTGTCCCGGGTGGGGGTTTTTGTTCCCGCCTTTGCCCTGGGTGTAATTTCCTCTCGTGCAGAAAAAAATTCTCTCTGTGTCTGTCTTTTTTTACGAAGGTTTTTAAGGGGGTCTCTGATCAAGCACACAAGCCGGGGAAAATATAGTATAAAAACCCAAAACCCTCCCCAAAAACCCCAAACCTTTTAGGGGGGTGAAAACCCCTTGTAATATTCACCAGGGGTGGTTAAAAAATTTTCTTTTGGGGAAAAGGGGGGGGAAAAAACCTCCCCCCGAAAATAGGGGAATTTCCCCAAGGGGAAAATTGGGGATTTACATTTAAATTTAAAAATTTTTTTTTTTTTCAAATTTTTTTTTTTTCAAAATAAAATGAAAAAAACCTAGGACTCTTTTTTTTAAACTTTTCATTTTAAACTGTACAAAAATTTTGGGGGTTCAAAAATTTTTATTTTTGGGAAAAAAAGTTTTCACAATAAAAATATTTTTAGTACCTTTTTTATTTTTTTCCCGTTAATATTTTTTAAAAAAAGTTTAGTTTTAATTTAAAAAGGGGTGTACTTACTTCTTGAAAAAAAATATTTTTTCCCCAAATTTTATTTTTAAA
>JAFNEN010004032.1:0-10378 GCA_019343175.1 Oedothorax gibbosus
TTGTTTTAATAGAAGGTTAGTACATCAACTCGAAGGGGGGCCGAAACATTTCGTGTTAAACGAATTTCATGTTGCCGTCAGGAATTTTTTTTGACATTGAACCCATAAATAGTTTTTAAAAAAAACATCTAAAAATTATTCAAATTTTATAGTGTAATACATGCATATAATTAGTAATTCAATTAATAAAGTTCATTTGGAGTAAACATACTGTAGAAAATTAGGAAATTTTTTTAAGGAAGACCAATTAAGAAACAGCAATTGAATTTAAACTGACGAATAATGGAGATCTTGTGATTTTCTCGGAGGTAGAAGACAATTATTCTTATTTCTTATAATGTTCGTTTGCCACCATTTTTTGTTTTGTTTAATTGTTTTCGAATTACTAAGTAAAGAAGTAAAATTCTGAATTTTTTTTGGTTCGGGTTAAGCAGGATTTCGCCAAAGTGATTTCACGTTAAGAGATTTTTCAGCTTTAGTTCAAAGCTTTATAGGATGGGGAACTGCTTTCAGTTCATCTTAAGCGTAATTTCGTGTTAAGAGAGTTCGGGTTAACGAGGTTCCACTGTATTAAGAATAATTGTAAAATAAAAATAATATATTTTATTTAGGTCTTTCAAAAAGGTCGAAGGAGAGATTATAAATACATCTTTTTTTTTAATCCTTTTATTAACATCCGTTATTATAGTCACCTTTTCCTCTAAGGAAAACTGTTCTTGTTTGGTGACTGCCATTTCTAGAATGGGACAAATAAGACAACCAACACTAGAGAAAATAGAAGTGAAGAAAATGCAGAACAAATGTTCTGCACCCTTTTCCTATGGGTTGAGTAGGGAACAAACCATTAGTCAATGTTAAAAGTGTCTTCAAGGAATAACTTTCTGTGACAGCAAAGCCGACAGTCTTTTCATTCTTAAAGACTTCCTTTATGACAACAATAAAAGAAACGCCCATGTGCAGTTGTGCACATGCTTTCAAATTCAATCCCAGGATCACCACAATCCCAAAAGTGGCATAATGTCAGGCTATTATCATTAGAGAATTCTAAAGGGATTATACGGGTCACTGCATATGTTTGGGTTTGACCATTGAATAGCAATTTCGGGTTTTCTTGGGGAGGGGCGTTAGTGGGGCAGATTAGTAAAAGAATAGAGGTACCGTGACCCCCTCCCCTTGCATTTGACAACAATGATAAACAAACCCATTTAAAACTTGTTTGGTGCCTTTTCCAAACAGCAGAAATAGTAAAGTGCGAAGGTGCCGAAGAAAAAATCCTTCATTATAATGAAATTTTGAGTTTTAGTATTTTCGTTTAAAATGGAAATTTTAAACTGTTATTCTTATAGGATTTCAAAAGGGACTGGGGATTTATTTTGTTATACTGGATATTTCGTTTGATATTCGTTATAAAGAAATTTTACTGTACATCATAAGAATGTGAAATTAGATAAACGATTTGGATAATCTGTTCTTAGTGTTCTTATCTTTGAATTTGTTTTAGTGTTCCACTTTCGTCCAAGTTTGCTAGAAAGCCCAAACCCAACGAAGTTGTTATGTCCATCACAGGAAGTCCGATTGAAAATTGCATGGAAAATCCAACTTCTAAGTTAACTTTGTCCCTTGGCCATGTAAAGGTAAGATTTTCGGAGTTTTCCGAATAAAGGACAGCTGGATTTTTTTCTGATTATAGCATCTGCTGGGTTTAAGAGTCATTAATTCATCGGCACGAACTCTTTTACTATCTTTCTCGAAAACCAGATGCGCCGTGTTTTTAAACTAGAAAAAACACTTTATCGCCTACTAGGCAAAAAAGCAATCTTTTCAGTGCGTTTTTTTTATCGCCAATGAAATTCGAGGCCCCACGACTGAGGCCCCCAGGGTCTGGATTCCTTCCCCCTCCTTCTAGAGGGGATGAAGAGATAAGAACATAGAGGATTCTTTGAATGTCGGGGTTTTGGGTGGTTTTAGCTGATAACTATTTTAACTGGTTCTGATACTAAAGCTTACAATTTGTAGAAGCATTTGTAGAAGTAAAGAAAATTTAATAAAGTGATTATATTTTTTGCAACCCATATTACGTCCATTAAAAGTTTATATTTTGGAATGATTGCCTAAAGAAGAAATTTTTTATAGCACAAAAAATCTTTTCTGAAAATCGATTTTAAAATGTTTTAAAGTAAAATTGCTAAAATTAAAACTTTGATGTTAGTTTAACTATTTTATGGTTTTTTTTCTTAATTTATTATTTCAATTAACGAATGTGAAAGGATTATGTAATGGAAGTATTGAAGTGCGGTCGAAAATCCGAATTTTGCTTTTGGAGGACGCTGAATTAAAAAAAAAAAATTGTTGTTTTTTCTTTGTAAAAAAATTTCGTCTGTCATTATCAGATGGATGTAATTGATTCAATGAACGGTAATGGAAGTCGTGAAGTGGTACACACTCCTAGATTTTAATTATGATTAATACATTATTTCATCGAAGCAATTTCGCGAAACTGAAAAGTTGTTTACAGTTGTGTTTACGACGGGTTTCTTTATAATAATTCATTATCAGTGATTTGCTGTAAACGCTACAATAATTTCCTTAACAACTGTCTTTAGTTTGTTCAAATACTACAAAGTTCTTTCAACACAATACAGATCTTTTGTTGTACAAAGTCTATAGTGGTGACAGATGATTCCTGCAATTACAATATGATGCATAGAATGTAGGGGGAACTAGGGACATTTGACCCCTAAGGGTACATGACCCAATGCCTTTCTCTCAGCAATGGAAAAGTTATGTGAGTTGAAAGTGGCATCACGAAGAAATTATTTTCTTAATCTGATGCAAAGATGTAATAAAAAATAAGTGATTTGATAGTTATGTGGTGATATGTGGTTATGCCTTGATAGTTATGGATACATGTGGAAAGTCTATAGTGGTGACAGACGATTCCTGCAATTACAATATGATGCATAGAATGTATGCTTTCTTCAAGAAAATGTGTTAGAGAAAGCTTTAAAAATTTGATATTGGGGTACATTCCAAAGGAGATATTATTGCTTGATATGCAAATCTTATTCAAAGTAGCTTAGAAGTTAGACATATATGACACTCACTTCACATTTTGAAAGGAGTAATGAACTTGAATTTCTAATTCTTCAGCTATCAAGCAACGTAGATTCATAGAGATGAAAGAAATGGAGATTTTTTTTCATTCATCTGAACTTTCAGTTGAAGAAATATAACGTTGAAAAATATGGCGATGTAAAACAGTTAAAAAGTATCACGGTTTTAATTTGCTTCAAATAGATAACACCTAATAAAGGATTTCCTTATGATAGTTATGGTTTTCAATAAATAGTCTTTGGAATGTGACACTTCGGGTTAAATATGATTATTGACAAAACTTGATTTATTCTTGGGGAAGTGATAACTGGGCCTATATAGATGTCCCGATGTAATATTGGCACCTTTTTAGACACATTCTTGAATTTTGTGTAGAATCGATTCTAAGTACCAGTGTCTGTTACAAACCTAGTTTACGTTATAAACGTAATGTGAAATCTAAAAAATTAAATATCCTTCTTATGTTCAAAATCTTTTATCAATTTCAATTAACAGCAACATTGGAATTCAGTCATGTGGCACTGTCTAATTCTGAGTGATTTAGTTTTAGTTGTTTTGCAATGATTGTTGCAACGTTTTGCTTTACAATATTCTAATGCTCAATCAGTTGAAGAAATCACAATTAAAAATCCTTGCTGAATTTGGCCAAGTTGTTTTTTGTCCAAAATCAGGGGTAAATTGGATTGTTTTCAATAATCTTTAAGTTTATATCATCATGAGGTTAGTCAATTTAATTTAAAAAGAATAACAGTTGTTTCCCTAAAGAAAGGAGATAAACTGAATTTTGCAATTTGGTTCCCTGATATAGAGTGACATTACAATCTCTAATATCCTGAAAATATCTATCGACAAAATATGTTTCAAAATCAAAATATTGGAGGGGGTATTGTGGAGGATTACAATATTTGTTTAAATTTTCAGAATTAAAAACATGAATTTAATATCGTAAGTTGCAACTATATGGTTTACTAGATGTATATCTTGAGTCAGTCTAAAGATTATTTTTGGGGTCAAATTAAAAACTATGCAGATCTGTTTTTGTTAATTTATTCTTTTAATAATACTTAGATGCATGAAAAGATAACTTAGCTAAGTCAATTTTATAATGTTTGTGGCTTTTTTTCTCTTCAAAATGCTGATTAAATTCAGTTAAATTCTTATCTATTACTCTGCTTTACATTTGAGAAGCTTGGGGAAGCTTGGAAGTAAGACACGATAAGTTTTATATTAAACTTTGTATTAATCAACTAAAAACGCTATTGTATTTTGTATCTTTAAATTCAATAAACAAAGTTTTGAGTACCAACAGAGTTATCTTTTTTTATTACAGTGAATGAAAATTAATGTTTCAAAATTTCAAATGATCAATTAGAAACATCAGTCTTTTTAATATGCCAATTTAGCACATTTTTCTGTAACCTACCATTTCATCTTATATTATTGAAATTGATGCATCCTTATTTGATTTCAAAAATAACCATTACCCTATACCGAATTCTTACAACAAGAAAAAGTAATAAAGAAAAAAAACGTTCTTTGACCACAACCCTATAGCTTTCTCAAACCGGCTTTTGAATTGTCCCATACGACTGTCCTGTTACCAAGCGAAACCCAACCCCCTTAGGTAAATCCGATGCTTCCCCCTCCCCCCCCCCCCCTACGAGCAAGCCACTGGTAAACCGCAAAGGCATTTTCTACGAAATCACCAAGGGTTCTATGCAAAGTACAGGGGGGAAAGGGGTTCCAGATGTTGACAGATGCGACACTAACTCCAGCGTCTTTAGGGGGTTCTATTCAAAGAAAACCCCCACCATATGTAGAGAGATAAAGTACACTCTAAATTAGTTGGCGACACCTTTCAGGTGATCGCCAAATGTGGGGTTGCCATAATTCGCTTTCCAAAAAATAGCAACATCTTTTCTTAAATTTTTGAAAAATACAAATATTTCAATTAAAATTTTTATTTCGTAATGAACTGAAAAATAAAAATTTCGATTGTGTTCAAAATATATAATTATTGCAGTATCTTTATTTTTTTACTGAGATACATCGTCATACACTAAAGACATTGTATTTGCCACTGATTTCCAAACTTTAAAAAATTATTAAAAATACTCAAGATGTGATTTTCAAATTTTTTTTCTGATAGTCTATTTTAATTCTTTTGTTCTTTAAAATGGTGTCAAAAACTAGTGGCCAGTATTAAAATTGGGGCGTCATTTAGTCGAAGAAGATTCTCCATAGGAATACCATTACGATTTTCAAGGGGTGAAATTCGGCTTCATGACTCTTAAGGGAAGTCGGATGGTTCTATCTCGCCCATGTTAATTTACTAACTCCAGGAACTATATGAGATCTCATTATGAATTTTTTTTAGTTTGTTCCTTACATATTGCTCTTTGATTTAAACTGAGGATATTTCACAGCATAAAAAATACTTCAACAGTGAAGTATTCCTCAGTAAATTCCTTAGTTTAAAATAAAGAACTGATAATAGGGAAGAAATTATAAAATAAAACATGTTACCTTTTATAGTTCCCGAGAAAAATGTTTCTAACTGTTGAAAAACCTTATATTTCAAGAAACACAAAAGAAAAGTAAGGTATAAGAAATGATATACAGAGTTCCTGAAAAATGCTTATAAAACAAAAACCACTAAACATAAATCGTTAATCTTGGTCTTAAATTAAAGCTATATATATGCAGATTAAAAATAAAAGAAAACAGAAAAGAAAATTTTTGACCCAAACACCTATCTGACTCTCCTTAATATTTGTGTGTGGATCTCTAGAGCAGGGGTTCCCAACCGGTGGTACACGTACCACTGGTGGTACGCGGGAAAATTTCAGGTGGTACGAGTGAGTGATGTGAGGAAAATGATCATATTAATAGCTTCCGTACGCATAAGCAGTTGAGCACGTAAACATCTCATTATTTTAATCATTAACATTATTTTAAAGAGAAATCTTCAATTAACTTCTGGAAAGGATGTAAACCTAGTACCCTGTGATCTTCCGGCAAGCTCTGCTATTTTTTATGCCATTTGTCAGGAGTTATTTGTGTGAGAGTGGATTTTCTGAACTCTTGTACATAAAAAATAAACATAGAAGCAGAATAAGAGTTGAAGAGTACTTAAGAGTGAAGATAAGTTCCTAATGTTGATCCCATTATTCCTAATTTGATTTGATCCTTTGTTGATATTTTAATCACAGACAAACAACAAGAAGTTTCGCACTAAAGACTATAAAAGTATATTTTGTATGATAATTAATTTTTTTGATGAGTTTGTACTATTTTTTTATTTATATGGTTTTAGACCTATAGGTAATAGATGAAACTTTAAATATTGCCATTTTAATCTTTTTATTTCCCCTTTATTATAAGCATGTTATAAATAAACAAATATCTAACCATTAAATATGAAGTTTTCTCGTGAATTTAAAAAAGCCTTTGAACACTTTTAGAAGAGTAAATATTTGACGTTTATTAAAATGTTTGCGGTACGCCAAAATGTCTAAAAAAGTCAAGTGGTACGCAGGTGCAAAAAGGTTGGGAACCCCTGCTCTAGAGTTTGACAATTTTAGGATCCCAGAGTTTTTAGTTTATAATAATCTCCGGAGTTTGCAGATATTAAGATTGCTACAATATGCAGATATTACAATTGTCCGAGTTTCTCTAACATATTCAACAGAGTTTCTCATTTAGAGACCATTGGAATTTATTAGAAATTAAGGAAATTTCCAATTTTCTTAAAGGCTGCTACCCCAATACTTTTTTTTGAAAAAATTGATTTCTTCTATGAATATGTTATTTATCTGCAATTCGAGGCTGATTAGTTTGCCATTTTGATTATTTTTAAACTTTTCTCCACATAAATTTTAGTTCTCCCTTGTGTTTTTTTCGTTCTAAGTTTTCCTATTTTTTTTTAGTGAATCACATCTCTGTTTGTTGAACATGATTGGGAATCACTTTATGTGAAATTGCACTTAGTATATGAACTGATCTGTAGTTTTTCCCTTTTTATGCACTATTTTTTTTAAAATTGAGTAAATCGGTTATGAACATTTGAAAAAGAAATTGCTCTAAATCTTCCCATTTGCATTTTTGTACATTTGTAATTGTTGTTGCTCTAAGTAAACATTTTAAATTGTATCTTACATTCATGTTTAAAAATAATTTGAAATATTTTTTAAAAACTTATTTCACATTTTTCATAAATCTTGAAATATTTCACAATTTTCAACAAAAAAATTACAGGTTTTAACATACGATGAGGAGGCCAAAATCGACAAAGAATTTGTGAAGAAATTAGATGAACCCATGAAGCAAATGCTGAAGGACGTCAAAGAGAAACTGGATGAGATTTTAAAAGCGTAAACTTGTGAGATTTTATAAACTGATAATTATGTATATATTTTAACGTTTGAAGGTGAAACCCTTTACAAGCAAATGGCTTGTAAGGTATTATTCTATATTATCTTCCATATTTGCAGTAATTATTTATGTACCCATTGAAGAACTGATGAATTAAAGTTCATTTATTTTTCCTCTATGAGCATTAACAAACTTATATTTTAAATTTGCAATTTCTTTACTATTTTTAGCATTAAGGGGGAATGGGCGCGCTGGACCGGGGGTCTCCAAAGTAAAGTGCCTCAGAGGGGGAGAAGAGAATGAAGGAAACGAGTTATGCAGTACAGTAGAACTCCCTCCAATTATCAAAGAAATTGGACCTAACCAGCAACATTCGTATAATCGGTAATTCGGATAATTGGAGTTTATCGGAGAAATGGTATATTTTAATGAAATCAACCAATCCAAATTGTAAGATGTCATTTGGCAGTTTGGGTTATAGCTTTTTGTAATAGTTTTTTGCTATTCAACTTTTATTAGAATCTTGGTTTTACAAAAGTTTGTCTGCAACATATAGAAACAAACAGTAACCAATAGACCAAATGAAAAATATATTTTTCACTTGGTCTATTTGTTACTGTTTGTCTCTGTTGGATGTCATGCCTAGTAATTTTTTGGTCGGTACAAAAAAATTACTAGGTATGACATTCAATTAAGACGAACAGTAACAGGTAGGCCAGGTGGAATTTTTTTTTTATGACATTCGGATAAACGGCACCGTTTTCGGGTAATCTGAGTTCTACATCTACTGTAGCTATTGATGACTGTTTAAAAACATAGGGTTTTAAAATTATCATGAATTTCGTGTTTAGCATTGAGAAATTTTTTAATATGATTCGATTTTGCAATAAATAGTACAGACTTTTTCCCCTATACTCAGATTTATTTTCAAGTATTTGGGCTTTAAGGGGGAATGGACGCGCTGGACCGGGGGTCTCCAAACTCAAGTGCATCAGTGTTAATCCAATGGCGAAAAAAACTATTTTCTCTGCCACATTTCTCCGGCTGCATTGAATATTTTTACAAACTTTTTTTTTAAATAACAAATGTAGATAACTTACAGGTCTCTATAATCTCACTTTTTGAAATTGCTTCGAATATTTTGTGTAAAATTATTTATTAAAGATTATAAAAAATATTCGAACCAATTTCAAAAAGTGGGATTGTCGGGACCTGTAAGTCGGCTACATGCATCATATAAAAAAATCCGCTTGAAAAAATATTCAATACAGCGGAGAAATGTGGCAGAGAAAATATTTTTTCGCCATTGGATTAACACTGATGCACTTTGCTTTGGAGACCCCCCCCGCTAGAGCACGCCCATTCCCCCTTAAGGGCTTGAAAGTGTGAGCAGCTTTCATTCAAAACTTTTCAAGGAGTGTACGAACCATGTTATAAAGCTACTCTCTGATCAGGTGGTTCCTCTAAACTTATTCTGATTTTTGGATATCTAATCTGGAAAAGTTAGGTATGCTAACCCATGATGGTATAATTTCAGAAATTAGTTTGATGTTTCTGCTCTAGGTTAAGGCAATATGGTTGCTAATAAAATCATTTAGCTCAATATATAGTTCTGTAATTTACAGTAATTTTACATTCAAATTTTAATTCAACCAGTTAATCTTAATAAATCTTAAGTAAGTTGATTTTGAGTTATTAAAGTTTCATCTCGCTGTGTAGCATGGTAGCCTGGAAAATCATTAAAAAGTCCTGGAAAAGCCATGAAAAGGCCTGGAATTTGGGTAGCCAAGAGTTGTATGAACCCTGAGTTTATCATTGATTCTTTCATATGTCAAATCGCCCCTCATGTAAATGGGCTCAAACTGAAGTATTTTCTACCGCCTTGTATGCCTTGGCAATCTGCTCATTTAAAATAAATTTGCACATAAGATTATTAAAACTTTATTTTTAAAGTATTTATATTGTAATAAACAAAACTTGGGTTAAGAATGGACCAATTAACTGTAATAAGTTCTTTTTTGTTACAATATAATTCCAGAATTAAAGAGAATTTATTGGTTCTACATCTACTCTTGTTTAAAATATTACATAGAAAATATTTGAAACTATTTTGTATTGTAAAAATGTACTTTTAAAAGAAAAAATTGGTATAATTCAATAAAGGATTTGCCATACTCTGTGTTTTATTTGATTCATTTTTCCAATAAAGACCCTATTAAATTGGGGCCCTATTTTTTATTATCTTAAGTCCTAATTCTGCGTACAAGTCGCTATAAGGTTAGGGGGCGTCCATAAATTACGTGACTTGTTTGGGGGGGGGGTCGAGCCGAATATCACATGGATTTCGCTTCAAAAATCACAATTTTTTTCCCAGCGAAAAAATCAACGTAAAATTGCGAAAAAAAAGTTGAATTCCAGTAAAATTTCTTTCTGGACTTTTGCAAAATCTTGCATGATAATATTCGTGGCTTTCCGAACCTTTCTTAAAAGTGTTAGGGAAAAAACGCTTCATTCTATTACTATATTGATTCAGCTGGCGTTCGTTTCTTTCAGTTTCAATTCAGACCAAAGGACGTGTTCAAAGTATTTTCACACTTCTTCAAAGAAAAAGTAGTTAACATGTGTATGTGATTTTTAAGTACTTTACCGCCCTCTTCAGATGATGCAGCTGCTGACTATCCAAGTTAGGCCAAACCAAAAGTTAGTACCAAGCGGTCTAAATCAAAACTTCCAAATAAAAAATGATTTGTGTATAATATCACGTGAAATTACGTCCAAAAATCGTCTGTGTTTGGTGCCTGTTGAACACAAATGTTGTGTGGAAGCGGGCTAGGTGACAGATTCTGTTACAAACCTACTTATTTTTAAGTGGATTCTTTCACTATCCATG